>CAJUXP010000096.1:0-102428 GCA_910591515.1 Cerceris rybyensis
GGCAAAAAACGGATCCAGCTGTGAACTTGTGTAGCAAAATGTGTTTTTTATCATCTCCAATGGTCGTTTTTTTCTCAGCAGCAACCGCGGAGATAAAAAACGCATCCGCGCTTAATCGGTGTAGCAAAATGCGTTTATTTCATCTTTGCGGGCGCTTTTGTCTCCGCTGTCACTGCGGAGGCAAAAAATGCATACAGCGGTGAACTTGTGTAGCAAAATGTGTTTTTTATCATCTCCAATGGTCGTTTTTTTCTCAGGAGCAACCGCCGAGATAAAAAACGCAACCGCGCTGAATCGGTGTATCAAAATGCGTTTATTTCATCTCTGCGGGCGCTTTTGTCTCCGCTGTCACTGCGGAGGCAAAACACGCATCCAGCGGTGAAATCGTGTATCAAAATGTGTTTTTTACCATCTCCAATGTTCGTTTTTTTCTCATCAGCAACCGCGGAGATAAAAAACGCATCCGCGCTGAATCGGTGTAGCAAAATGCGTTTATTTCATCTCTGCGAGCGCTTTTGTCTCCGCTGTCACTGCGAAGGCAAAAGTCGCATCCAGCGATGAACTTGTGTAGCAAAATGTGTTTTTTATCATCTCCAATGGTCGTTTTTTTCTCAGCAGCAGCCGCGGAGATAAAAAACGAATCCGCGCTGAATCGGTGTATCAAAATGCGTTTATTTCATCTCTGCGGGCGCTTTTGTCTCCGCTGTCACTGCGGAGGCAAAAAACGGATCCAGCTGTGAACTTGTGTAGCAAAATGTGTTTTTTATCATCTCCAATGGTCGTTTTTTTCTCAGCAGCAACCGCGGAGATAAAAAACGCATCCGCGCTTAATCGGTGTAGCAAAATGCGTTTATTTCATCTTTGCGGGCGCTTTTGTCTCCGCTGTCACTGCGGAGGCAAAAAATGCATACAGCGGTGAACTTGTGTAGCAAAATGTGTTTTTTATCATCTCCAATGGTCGTTTTTTTCTCAGCAGTAACCGCGGAGATAAAAAACGCATCCGCGATGCATCGGTGTAGCAAAATGCGTTTATTTCATCTCTGCGGGCGCTTTTGTCTCCGCTGTCACTGCGGAGGCAAAACACGCATCCAGCGGTGAAATCGTGTATCAAAATGTGTTTTTTACCATCTCCAATGTTCGTTTTTTTCTCAGCCGCAACCGCGGAGATAAAAAACGCATCCGCGCTGAATCGGTGTAGCAAAATGCGATTATTTCATCTCTGCGAGCGCTTTTGTCTCCGCTGTCACTGCGAAGGCAAAAGTCGCATCCAGCGATGAACTTGTGTAGCAAAATGTGTTTTTTATCAACTCCAATGGTCGTTTTTTTCTCAGCAGCAGTCGCGGAGATAAAAAACGCATCCGCGCTGAATCGGTGTAGCAAAATGCGTTTATTTCATCTCTGCGAGCGCTTTTGTCCCCGCTGTCACTGCGGAGGCAAAAAACGGATCCAGCTGTGAACTTGTGTAGCAAAATGTGATTTTTATCGATCCAATGGTCGCTTTTTTCTCAGCAGCAACCGCGGAGATAAAAAACGCATCCGCGCTGAATCGGTGTAGCAAAATGCGTTTATTTCATCTCTGCGAGCGCTTTTGTCTCCGCTGTCACTGCGAAGGCATAATTCGCATCCAGCGGTGAACTTGTGTAGCAAAATGTGTTTTTTATCATCTCCAATGTTCGTTTTTTTCTCATCAGCAACCGCGGAGATAAAAAACGCATCCGCGCTGAATCGGTGTAGCAAAATGCGTTTATTTCATCTCTGCGAGCGCTTTTGTCTCCGCTGTCACTGCGAAGGCAAAAGTCGCATCCAGCGATGAACTTGTGTAGCAAAATGTGTTTTTTATCATCTCCAATGGTCGTTTTTTTCTCAGCAGCAGCCGCGGAGATTAAAAACGCATCCGCGCTGAATCGGTGCATCAAAATGCGTTTATTTCATCTCTGCGGGCGCTTTTGTCTCCGCTGTCACTGCGGAGGCAGAAAACGGATCCAGCTGTGAACTTGTGTAGCAAAATGTGTTTTTTATCATCTCCAATGGTCGTTTTTTTCTCAGCAGCAACCGCGGAGATAAAAAACGCATCCGCGCTTAATCGGTGTAGCAAAATGCGTTTATTTCATCTTTGCGGGCGCTTTTGTCTCCGCTGTCACTGCGGAGGCAAAAAATGCATACAGCGGTGAACTTGTGTAGCAAAATGTGTTTTTTATCATCTCCAATGGTCGTTTTTTTCTCAGCAGTAACCGCGGAGATAAAAAACGCATCCGCGATGAATCGGTGTAGCAAAATGCGTTTATTTCATCTCTACGGTCGCTTTTGTCTCCGCTGTCACTGCGGAGGCAAAAAATGCATACAGCGGTGAACTTGTGTAGCAAAATGTGTTTTTTATCATCTCCAATGGTCGTTTTTTTCTCAGGAGCAACCGCCGAGATAAAAAACGCAACCGCGCTGAATCGGTGTAGCAAAATGCGTTTATTTCATCTCTGCGAGCGCTTTTGTCTCCGCTGTCACTGCGAAGGCAAAAGTCGCATCCAGCGATGAACTTGTGTAGCAAAATGTGTTTTTTATCATCTCCAATGGTCGTTTTTTTCTCAGCAGCAGCCGCGGAGATAAAAAACGAATCCGCGCTGAATCGGTGTATCAAAATGCGTTTATTTCATCTCTGCGGGCGCTTTTGTCTCCGCTGTCACTGCGGAGGCAAAAAACGGATCCAGCTGTGAACTTGTGTAGCAAAATGTGTTTTTTATCATCTCCAATGGTCGTTTTTTTCTCAGCAGCAACCGCGGAGATAAAAAACGCATCCGCGCTTAATCGGTGTAGCAAAATGCGTTTATTTCATCTTTGCGGGCGCTTTTGTCTCCGCTGTCACTGCGGAGGCAAAAAATGCATACAGCGGTGAACTTGTGTAGCAAAATGTGTTTTTTATCATCTCCAATGGTCGTTTTTTTCTCAGCAGTAACCGCGGAGTTAAAAAACGCATCCGCGATGCATCGGTGTAGCAAAATGCGTTTATTTCATCTCTGCGGGCGCTTTTGTCTCCGCTGTCACTGCGGAGGCAAAACACGCATCCAGCGGTGAAATCGTGTATCAAAATGTGTTTTTTACCATCTCCAATGTTCGTTTTTTTCTCAGCCGCAACCGCGGAGATAAAAAACGCATCCGCGCTGAATCGGTGTAGCAAAATGCGATTATTTCATCTCTGCGAGCGCTTTTGTCTCCGCTGTCACTGCGAAGGCAAAAGTCGCATCCAGCGATGAACTTGTGTAGCAAAATGTGTTTTTTATCAACTCCAATGGTCGTTTTTTTCTCAGCAGCAGTCGCGGAGATAAAAAACGCATCCGCGCTGAATCGGTGTAGCAAAATGCGTTTATTTCATCTCTGCGAGCGCTTTTGTCCCCGCTGTCACTGCGGAGGCAAAAAACGGATCCAGCTGTGAACTTGTGTAGCAAAATGTGATTTTTATCGTCTCCAATGGTCGCTTTTTTCTCAGCAGCAACCGCGGAGATAAAAAACGCATCCGCGCTGAATCGGTGTAGCAAAATGCGTTTATTTCATCTCTGCGAGCGCTTTTGTCTCCGCTGTCACTGCGAAGGCATAATTCGCATCCAGCGGTGAACTTGTGTAGCAAAATGTGTTTTTTATCATCTCCAATGTTCGTTTTTTTCTCATCAGCAACCGCGGAGATAAAAAACGCATCCGCGCTGAATCGGTGTAGCAAAATGCGTTTATTTCATCTCTGCGAGCGCTTTTGTCTCCGCTGTCACTGCGAAGGCAAAAGTCGCATCCAGCGATGAACTTGTGTAGCAAAATGTGTTTTTTATCATCTCCAATGGTCGTTTTTTTCTCAGCAGCAGCCGCGGAGATAAAAAACGCATCCGCGCTGAATCGGTGCATCAAAATGCGTTTATTTCATCTCTGCGGGCGCTTTTGTCTCCGCTGTCACTGCGGAGGCAGAAAACGGATCCAGCTGTGAACTTGTGTAGCAAAATGTGTTTTTTATCATCTCCAATGGTCGTTTTTTTCTCAGCAGCAACCGCGGAGATAAAAAACGCATCCGCGCTTAATCGGTGTAGCAAAATGCGTTTATTTCATCTTTGCGGGCGCTTTTGTCTCCGCTGTCACTGCGGAGGCAAAAAATGCATACAGCGGTGAACTTGTGTAGCAAAATGTGTTTTTTATCATCTCCAATGGTCGTTTTTTTCTCAGCAGTAACCGCGGAGATCAAAAACGCATCCGCGATGAATCGGTGTAGCAAAATGCGTTTATTTCATCTCTACGGTCGCTTTTGTCTCCGCTGTCACTGCGGAGGCAAAAAATGCATACAGCGGTGAACTTGTGTAGCAAAATGTGTTTTTTATCATTTCCAATGGTCGTTTTTTTCTCAGGAGCAACCGCCGAGATAAAAAACGCAACCCCGCGGAATCGGTGTATCAAAATGCGTTTATTTCATCTCTGCGGGCGCTTTTGTCTCCGCTGTCACTGCGGAGGCAAAACACGCATCCAGCGGTGAAATCGTGTATCAAAATGTGTTTTTTACCATCTCCAATGTTCGTTTTTTTCTCATCAGCAACCGCGGAGATAAAAAACGCATCCGCGATGAATCGGTGTAGCAAAATGCGTTTATTTCATCTCTGCGGTCGCTTTTGTCTCCGCTGTCACTGCGGAGGCAAAAAATGCATACAGCGGTGAACTTGTGTAGCAAAATGTGTTTTTTATCATCTCCAATGGTCGTTTGTTTCTCAGGAGCAACCGCCGAGATAAAAAACGCAACCGCGCTGAATCGGTGTATCAAAATGCGTTTATTTCATCTCTGCGGGCGCTTTTGTCTCCGCTGTCACTGCGGAGGCAAAACACGCATCCAGCGGTGAAATCGTGTATCAAAATGTGTTTTTTACCATCTCCAATGTTCGTTTTTTTCTCAGCCGCAACCGCGGAGATAAAAAACGCATCCGCGCTGAATCGGTGTAGCAAAATGCGATTATTTCATCTCTGCGAGCGCTTTTGTCTCCGCTGTCACTGCGAAGGCATAATTCGCATCCAGCGGTGAACTTGTGTAGCAAAATGTGTTTTTTATCATCTCCAATGTTCGTTTTTTTCTCATCAGCAACCGCGGAGATAAAAAACGCATCCGCGCTGAATCGGTGTAGCAAAATGCGTTTATTTCATCTCTGCGAGCGCTTTTGTCTCCGCTGTCACTGCGAAGGCAAAAGTCGCATCCAGCGATGAACTTGTGTAGCAAAATGTGTTTTTTATCATCTCCAATGGTCGTTGTTTTCTCAGCAGCAGCCGCGGAGATAAAAAACGCATCCGCGCTGAATCGGTGCATCAAAATGCGTTTATTTCATCTCTGCGGGCGCTTTTGTCTCCGCTGTCACTGCGGAGGCAGAAAACGGATCCAGCTGTGAACTTGTGTAGCAAAATGTGTTTTTTATCATCTCCAATGGTCGTTTTTTTCTCAGCAGCAACCGCGGAGATAAAAAACGCATCCGCGCTTAATCGGTGTAGCAAAATGCGTTTATTTCATCTTTGCGGGCGCTTTTGTCTCCGCTGTCACTGCGGAGGCAAAAAATGCATACAGCGGTGAACTTGTGTAGCAAAATGTGTTTTTTATCATCTCCAATGGTCGTTTTTTTCTCAGCAGTAACCGCGGAGATCAAAAACGCATCCGCGATGAATCGGTGTAGCAAAATGCGTTTATTTCATCTCTACGGTCGCTTTTGTCTCCGCTGTCACTGCGGAGGCAAAAAATGCATACAGCGGTGAACTTGTGTAGCAAAATGTGTTTTTTATCATTTCCAATGGTCGTTTTTTTCTCAGGAGCAACCGCCGAGATAAAAAACGCAACCGCGCTGAATCGGTGTATCAAAATGCGTTTATTTCATCTCTGCGGGCGCTTTTGTCTCCGCTGTCACTGCGGAGGCAAAACACGCATCCAGCGGTGAAATCGTGTATCAAAATGTGTTTTTTACCATCTCCAATGTTCGTTTTTTTCTCATCAGCAACCGCGGAGATAAAAAACGCATCCGCGATGAATCGGTGTAGCAAAATGCGTTTATTTCATCTCTGCGGTCGCTTTTGTCTCCGCTGTCACTGCGGAGGCAAAAAATGCATACAGCGGTGAACTTGTGTAGCAAAATGTGTTTTTTATCATCTCCAATGGTCGTTTTTTTCTCAGGAGCAACCGCCGAGATAAAAAACGCAACCGCGCTGAATCGGTGTATCAAAATGCGTTTATTTCATCTCTGCGGGCGCTTTTGTCTCCGCTGTCACTGCGGAGGCAAAACACGCATCCAGCGGTGAAATCGTGTATCAAAATGTGTTTTTTACCATCTCCAATGTTCGTTTTTTTCTCAGCCGCAACCGCGGAGATAAAAAACGCATCCGCGCTGAATCGGTGTAGCAAAATGCGTTTATTTCATCTCTGCGAGCGCTTTTGTCTCCGCTGTCACTGCGAAGGCAAAAGTCGCATCCAGCGATGAACTTGTGTAGCAAAATGTGTTTTTTATCAACTCCAATGGTCGTTTTTTTCTCAGCAGCAGTCGCGGAGATAAAAAACGCATCCGCGCTGAATCGGTGTAGCAAAATGCGTTTATTTCATCTCTGCGAGCGCTTTTGTCCCCGCTGTCACTGCGGAGGCAAAAAACGGATCCAGCTGTGAACTTGTGTAGCAAAATGTGATTTTTATCGTCTCCAATGGTCGCTTTTTTCTCAGCAGCAACCGCGGAGATAAAAAACGCATCCGCGCTGAATCGGTGTAGCAAAATGCGTTTATTTCATCTCTGCGAGCGCTTTTGTCTCCGCTGTCACTGCGAAGGCATAATTCGCATCCAGCGGTGAACTTGTGTAGCAAAATGTGTTTTTTATCATCTCCAATGTTCGTTTTTTTCTCATCAGCAACCGCGGAGATAAAAAACGCATCCGCGCTGAATCGGTGTAGCAAAATGCGTTTATTTCATCTCTGCGAGCGCTTTTGTCTCCGCTGTCACTGCGAAGGCAAAAGTCGCATCCAGCGATGAACTTGTGTACCAAAATGTGTTTTTTACCATCTCCAATGGTCGTTTTTTTTTAACAGCAACAACCGCGGAGACAAAAAACTCATCCGCGCTGAATCGGTGTATCAAAATGCGTTTCTTTCAGCTCTGCGGGCGCTTTTGTCTCCGCTGCCACTGCGGAGGCAAAAGTCGCATCCAGCGGTGAACTTGTGTAGCAAAATTTGTTTTTTACCATCTCCAATGGTCGTTTTTTTCTCAGCAGCAACCGCGGAGATAAAAAACGCATCCGCGCTGAATCGGTGTATCAAAATGCGTTTCTTTCATCTCTGCGGGCGCTTTTGTCTCCGCTGTCACTGCGGAGGCAAAAGTCGCATCCAGCGGTGAACTTGTGTAGCAAAATGTGTTTTTTACCATCTCCAATGGTCGTTTTTTTTCTCAGCAGCAACCGCGGAGATAAAAAAACGCATCCGCGCTGAATCGGTGTAGCAAAATGCGTTTATTTCATCTCTGCGAGCGCTTTTGTCCCCGCTGTCACTGCGGAGGCAAAAAACGGATCCAGCTGTGAACTTGTGTAGCAAAATGTGATTTTTATCGTCTCCAATGGTCGCTTTTTTCTCAGCAGCAACCGCGGAGATAAAAAACGCATCCGCGCTGAATCGGTGTAGCAAAATGCGTTTATTTCATCTCTGCGAGCGCTTTTGTCTCCGCTGTCACTGCGAAGGCATAATTCGCATCCAGCGGTGAACTTGTGTAGCAAAATGTGTTTTTTATCATCTCCAATGTTCGTTTTTTTCTCATCAGCAACCGCGGAGATAAAAAACGCATCCGCGCTGAATCGGTGTAGCAAAATGCGTTTATTTCATCTCTGCGAGCGCTTTTGTCTCCGCTGTCACTGCGAAGGCAAAAGTCGAATCCAGCGATGAACTTGTGTAGCAAAATGTGTTTTTTATCATCTCCAATGGTCGTTTTTTTCTCAGCAGCAGCCGCGGAGATAAAAAACGCATCCGCGCTGAATCGGTGCATCAAAATGCGTTTACTTCATCTCTGCGGGCGCTTTTGTCTCCGCTGTCACTGCGGAGGCAGAAAACGGATCCAGCTGTGAACTTGTGTAGCAAAATGTGTTTTTTATCATCTCCAATGGTCGTTTTTTTCTCAGCAGCAACCGCGGAGATAAAAAACGCATCCGCGCTTAATCGGTGTAGCAAAATGCGTTTATTTCATCTTTGCGGGCGCTTTTGTCTCCGCTGTCACTGCGGAGGCAAAATATGCATACAGCGGTGAACTTGTGTAGCAAAATGTGTTTTTTATCATCTCCAATGGTCGTTTTTTTCTCAGCAGTAACCGCGGAGATAAAAAACGCATCCGCGATGAATCGGTGTAGCAAAATGCGTTTATTTCATCTCTACGGTCGCTTTTGTCTCCGCTGTCACTGCGGAGGCAAAAAATGCATACAGCGGTGAACTTGTGTAGCAAAATGTGTTTTTTATCATCTCCAATGGTCGTTTTTTTCTCAGGAGCAACCGCCGAGATAAAAAAAGCAACCGCGCTGAATCGGTGTATCAAAATGCGTTTATTTCATCTCTGCGGGCGCTTTTGTCTCCGCTGTCACTGCGGAGGCAAAACACGCATCCAGCGGTGAAATCGTGTATCAAAATGTGTTTTTTACCATCTCCAATGTTCGTTTTTTTCTCATCAGCAACCGCGGAGATAAAAAACGCATCCGCGATGAATCGGTGTAGCAAAATGCGTTTATTTCATCTCTGCGGTCGCTTTTGTCTCCGCTGTCACTGCGGAGGCAAAAAATGCATACAGCGGTGAACTTGTGTAGCAAAATGTGTTTTTTATCATCTCCAATGGTCGTTTGTTTCTCAGGAGCAACCGCCGAGATAAAAAACGCAACCGCGCTGAATCGGTGTATCAAAATGCGTTTATTTCATCTCTGCGGGCGCTTTTGTCTCCGCTGTCACTGCGGAGGCAAAACACGCATCCAGCGGTGAAATCGTGTATCAAAATGTGTTTTTTACCATCTCCAATGTTCGTTTTTTTCTCAGCCGCAACCGCGGAGATAAAAAACGCATCCGCGCTGAATCGGTGTAGCAAAATGCGATTATTTCATCTCTGCGAGCGCTTTTGTCTCCGCTGTCACTGCGAAGGCATAATTCGCATCCAGCGGTGAACTTGTGTAGCAAAATGTGTTTTTTATCATCTCCAATGTTCGTTTTTTTCTCATCAGCAACCGCGGAGATAAAAAACGCATCCGCGCTGAATCGGTGTAGCAAAATGCGTTTATTTCATCTCTGTGGGCGCTTTTGTCTCCGCTGTCACTGCGAAGGCAAAAGTCGCATCCAGCGATGAACTTGTGTAGCAAAATGTGTTTTTTATCATCTCCAATGGTCGTTGTTTTCTCAGCAGCAGCCGCGGAGATAAAAAACGCATCCGCGCTGAATCGGTGCATCAAAATGCGTTTATTTCATCTCTGCGGGCGCTTTTGTCTCCGCTGTCACTGCGGAGGCAGAAAACGGATCCAGCTGTGAACTTGTGTAGCAAAATGTGTTTTTTATCATCTCCAATGGTCGTTTTTTTCTCAGCAGCAACCGCGGAGATAAAAAACGCATCCGCGCTTAATCGGTGTAGCAAAATGCGTTTATTTCATCTTTGCGGGCGCTTTTGTCTCCGCTGTCACTGCGGAGGCAAAAAATGCATACAGCGGTGAACTTGTGTAGCAAAATGTGTTTTTTATCATCTCCAATGGTCGTTTTTTTCTCAGCAGTAACCGCGGAGATCAAAAACGCATCCGCGATGAATCGGTGTAGCAAAATGCGTTTATTTCATCTCTACGGTCGCTTTTGTCTCCGCTGTCACTGCGGAGGCAAAAAATGCATACAGCGGTGAACTTGTGTAGCAAAATGTGTTTTTTATCATTTCCAATGGTCGTTTTTTTCTCAGGAGCAACCGCCGAGATAAAAAACGCAACCGCGCTGAATCGGTGTATCAAAATGCGTTTATTTCATCTCTGCGGGCGCTTTTGTCTCCGCTGTCACTGCGGAGGCAAAACACGCATCCAGCGGTGAAATCGTGTATCAAAATGTGTTTTTTACCATCTCCAATGTTCGTTTTTTTCTCAGCAGCAACCGCGGAGATAAAAAACGCATCCGCGATGAATCGGTGTAGCAAAATGCGTTTATTTCATCTCTGCGGTCGCTTTTGTCTCCGCTGTCACTGCGGAGGCAAAAAATGCATACAGCGGTGAACTTGTGTAGCAAAATGTGTTTTTTATCATCTCCAATGGTCGTTTTTTTCTCAGGAGCAACCGCCGAGATAAAAAACGCAACCGCGCTGAATCGGTGTATCAAAATGCGTTTATTTCATCTCTGCGGGCGCTTTTGTCTCCGCTGTCACTGCGGAGGCAAAACACGCATCCAGCGGTGAAATCGTGTATCAAAATGTGTTTTTTACCATCTCCAATGTTCGTTTTTTTCTCAGCCGCAACCGCGGAGATAAAAAACGCATCCGCGCTGAATCGGTGTAGCAAAATGCGATTATTTCATCTCTGCGAGCGCTTTTGTCTCCGCTGTCACTGCGAAGGCAAAAGTCGCATCCAGCGATGAACTTGTGTAGCAAAATGTGTTTTTTATCATCTCCAATGGTCGTTTTTTTCTCAGCAGCAGTCGCGGAGATAAAAAACGCATCCGCGCTGAATCGGTGTAGCAAAATGCGTTTATTTCATCTCTGCGAGCGCTTTTGTCCCCGCTGTCACTGCGGAGGCAAAAAACGGATCCAGCTGTGAACTTGTGTAGCAAAATGTGATTTTTATCGTCTCCAATGGTCGCTTTTTTCTCAGCAGCAACCGCGGAGATAAAAAACGCATCCGCGCTGAATCGGTGTAGCAAAATGCGTTTATTTCATCTCTGCGAGCGCTTTTGTCTCCGCTGTCACTGCGAAGGCATAATTCGCATCCAGCGGTGAACTTGTGTAGCAAAATGTGTTTTTTATCATCTCCAATGTTCGTTTTTTTCTCATCAGCAACCGCGGAGATAAAAAACGCATCCGCGCTGAATCGGTGTAGCAAAATGCGTTTATTTCATCTCTGCGAGCGCTTTTGTCTCCGCTGTCACTGCGAAGGCAAAAGTCGCATCCAGCGATGAACTTGTGTACCAAAATGTGTTTTTTACCATCTCCAATGGTCGTTTTTTTTTAACAGCAACAACCGCGGAGACAAAAAACTCATCCGCGCTGAATCGGTGTATCAAAATGCGTTTCTTTCAGCTCTGCGGGCGCTTTTGTCTCCGCTGCCACTGCGGAGGCAAAAGTCGCATCCAGCGGTGAACTTGTGTAGCAAAATTTGTTTTTTACCATCTCCAATGGTCGTTTTTTTCTCAGCAGCAACCGCGGAGATAAAAAACGCATCCGCGCTGAATCGGTGTATCAAAATGCGTTTCTTTCATCTCTGCGGGCGCTTTTGTCTCCGCTGTCACTGCGGAGGCAAAAGTCGCATCCAGCGGTGAACTTGTGTAGCAAAATGTGTTTTTTACCATCTCCAATGGTCGTTTTTTTCTCAGCAGCAACCGCGGAGATAAAAAACGCATCCGCGCTGAATCGGTGTAGCAAAATGCGTTTATTTCATCTCTGCGAGCGCTTTTGTCCCCGCTGTCACTGCGGAGGCAAAAAACGGATCCAGCTGTGAACTTGTGTAGCAAAATGTGATTTTTATCGTCTCCAATGGTCGCTTTTTTCTCAGCAGCAACCGCGGAGATAAAAAACGCATCCGCGCTGAATCGGTGTAGCAAAATGCGTTTATTTCATCTCTGCGAGCGCTTTTGTCTCCGCTGTCACTGCGAAGGCATAATTCGCATCCAGCGGTGAACTTGTGTAGCAAAATGTGTTTTTTATCATCTCCAATGTTCGTTTTTTTCTCATCAGCAACCGCGGAGATAAAAAACGCATCCGCGCTGAATCGGTGTAGCAAAATGCGTTTATTTCATCTCTGCGAGCGCTTTTGTCTCCGCTGTCACTGCGAAGGCAAAAGTCGAATCCAGCGATGAACTTGTGTAGCAAAATGTGTTTTTTATCATCTCCAATGGTCGTTTTTTTCTCAGCAGCAGCCGCGGAGATAAAAAACGCATCCGCGCTGAATCGGTGCATCAAAATGCGTTTACTTCATCTCTGCGGGCGCTTTTGTCTCCGCTGTCACTGCGGAGGCAGAAAACGGATCCAGCTGTGAACTTGTGTAGCAAAATGTGTTTTTTATCATCTCCAATGGTCGTTTTTTTCTCAGCAGCAACCGCGGAGATAAAAAACGCATCCGCGCTTAATCGGTGTAGCAAAATGCGTTTATTTCATCTTTGCGGGCGCTTTTGTCTCCGCTGTCACTGCGGAGGCAAAAAATGCATACAGCGGTGAACTTGTGTAGCAAAATGTGTTTTTTATCATCTCCAATGGTCGTTTTTTTCTCAGCAGTAACCGCGGAGATAAAAAACGCATCCGCGATGAATCGGTGTAGCAAAATGCGTTTATTTCATCTCTACGGTCGCTTTTGTCTCCGCTGTCACTGCGGAGGCAAAAAATGCATACAGCGGTGAACTTGTGTAGCAAAATGTGTTTTTTATCATCTCCAATGGTCGTTTTTTTCTCAGGAGCAACCGCCGAGATAAAAAACGCAACCGCGCTGAATCGGTGTATCAAAATGCGTTTATTTCATCTCTGCGGGCGCTTTTGTCTCCGCTGTCACTGCGGAGGCAAAACACGCATCCAGCGGTGAAATCGTGTATCAAAATGTGTTTTTTACCATCTCCAATGTTCGTTTTTTTCTCATCAGCAACCGCGGAGATAAAAAACGCATCCGCGATGAATCGGTGTAGCAAAATGCGTTTATTTCATCTCTGCGGTCGCTTTTGTCTCTGCTGTCACTGCGGAGGCAAAAAATGCATACAGCGGTGAACTTGTGTAGCAAAATGTGTTTTTTATCATCTCCAATGGTCGTTTTTTTCTCAGGAGCAACCGCCGAGATAAAAAACGCAACCGCGCTGAATCGGTGTATCAAAATGCGTTTATTTCATCTCTGCGGGCGCTTTTGTCTCCGCTGTCACTGCGGAGGCAAAACACGCATCCAGCGGTGAAATCGTGTATCAAAATGTGTTTTTTACCATCTCCAATGTTCGTTTTTTTCTCAGCCGCAACCGCGGAGATAAAAAACGCATCCGCGCTGAATCGGTGTAGCAAAATGCGATTATTTCATCTCTGCGAGCGCTTTTGTCTCCGCTGTCACTGCGAAGGCAAAAGTCGCATCCAGCGATGAACTTGTGTAGCAAAATGTGTTTTTTATCAACTCCAATGGTCGTTTTTTTCTCAGCAGCAGTCGCGGAGATAAAAAACGCATCCGCGCTGAATCGGTGTAGCAAAATGCGTTTATTTCATCTCTGCGAGCGCTTTTGTCCCCGCTGTCACTGCGGAGGCAAAAAACGGATCCAGCTGTGAACTTGTGTAGCAAAATGTGATTTTTATCGTCTCCAATGGTCGCTTTTTTCTCAGCAGCAACCGCGGAGATAAAAAACGCATCCGCGCTGAATCGGTGTAGCAAAATGCATTTATTTCATCTCTGCGAGCGCTTTTGTCTCCGCTGTCACTGCGAAGGCATAATTCGCATCCAGCGGTGAACTTGTGTAGCAAAATGTGTTTTTTATCATCTCCAATGTTCGTTTTTTTCTCATCAGCAACCGCGGAGATAAAAAAACGCATCCGCGCTGAATCGGTGTAGCAAAATGCGTTTATTTCATCTCTGCGAGCGCTTTTGTCTCCGCTGTCACTGCGAAGGCAAAAGTCGCATCCAGCGATGAACTTGTGTAGCAAAATGTGTTTTTTATCATCTCCAATGGTCGTTTTTTTCTCAGCAGCAGCCGCGGAGATAAAAAACGCATCCGCGCTGAATCGGTGCATCAAAATGCGTTTATTTCATCTCTGCGGGCGCTTTTGTCTCCGCTGTCACTGCGGAGGCAGAAAACGGATCCAGCTGTGAACTTGTGTAGCAAAATGTGTTTTTTATCATCTCCAATGGTCGTTTTTTTCTCAGCAGCAACCGCGGAGATAAAAAACGCATCCGCGCTTAATCGGTGTATCAAAATGCGTTTATTTCATCTCTGCGGGCGCTTTTGTCTCCGCTGTCACTGCGGAGGCAAAACACGCATCCAGCGGTGAAATCGTGTATCAAAATGTGTTTTTTACCATCTCCAATGGTCGTTTTTTTCTCGGCAGCAACCGCAGAGATAAAAAACGCATCCGCGCTGAATCGGTATAGCAAAATGCGTTTCTTTCATCTCTGCGGGCGCTTTTGTCTCCGCTGTCACTGCGGAGGCAAAAGTCGCATCCAGCGGTGAACTTGTGTAGCAAAATGTGTTTTTTACCATCTCCAATGGTCGTTTTTTTCTCGGCAGCAACCGCAGAGATAAAAAACGCATCCGCGCTGAATCGGTGTAGCAAAATGCGTTTCTTTCATCTCTGCGGGCGCTTTTGTCTCCGCTGTCACTGCGGAGGCAAAAGTCGCATCCAGCGGTGAACTTGTGTAGCAAAATGTGTTTTTTATCATCTCCAATGGTCGTTTTTTTCTCGGCAGCAACCGCAGAGATAAAAAACGCATCCGCGCTGAATCGGTATAGCAAAATGCCTTTCTTTCATCTCTGCGGGCGCTTTTGTCTCCGCTGTCACTGCGGAGGCAAAAGTCGCATCCAGCGGTGAACTTGTGTACCAAAATGTGTTTTTTATCATCTCCAATGGTCGTTTTTTTCTCAGCAGTTACCGCGGAGATAAAAAACGCATCCGCGCTGAATTGGTGTATCAAAATGCGTTTCTTTCATCTCTGCGGGCGCTTTTGTCTCCGCTGTCACTGCGGAGGCAAAAGTCGCATCCAGCGGTGAACTTGTGTACCAAAATGTGTTTTTTATCATCTCCAATGGTCGTTTTTTTCTCAGCAGCAACCGCGGATATAAAAAACGCATCCGCGCTGAATCGGTGTATCAAAATGCGTTTCTTTCATCTCTGCGGGCGCTTTTGTCTCCGCTGTCACTGCGGAGGCAAAAGTCGCATCCAGCGGTGAACTTGTGTAGCAAAATGTGTTTTTTATCATCTCCAATGGTCGTTTTTTTCTCGGCAGCAACCGCAGAGATAAAAAACGCATCCGCGCTGAATCGGTGTAGCAAAATGCGTTTCTTTCATCTCTGCGGGCGCTTTTGTCTCCGCTGTCACTGCGGAGGCAAAAGTCGCATCCAGCGGTGAACTTGTGTACCAAAATGTGTTTTTTATCATCTCCAATGGTCGTTTTTTTCTCAGCAGCAACCGCGGAGACAAAAAACTCATCCGCGCTGAATCGGTGTATCAAAATGCGTTTCTTTCAGCTCTGCGGGCGCTTTTGTCTCCGCTGCCACTGCGGAGGCAAAAGTCGCATCCAGCGGTGAACTTGTGTAGCAAAATGTGTTTTTTACCATCTCCAATGGTCGTTTTTTTCTCAGCAGCAACCGCGGAGATAAAAAACGCATCCGCGCTGAATCGGTGTAGCAAATTGCGTTTATTTTATCTCTGCGGGCGCTTTTGTCTCCGCTGTCACTGCGGAGGCAAAAAAGGCATACAGCGGTGAACTTGTGTACCAAAATGTGTTTTTTACCATCTCCAATGGTCGTTTTTTTTTAACAGCAACAACCGCGGAGACAAAAAAACTCATCCGCGCTGAATCGGTGTATCAAAATGCGTTTCTTTCAGCTCTGCGGGCGCTTTTGTCTCCGCTGCCACTGCGGAGGCAAAAGTCGCATCCAGCGGTGAACTTGTGTAGCAAAATTTGTTTTTTACCATCTCCAATGGTCGTTTTTTTCTCAGCAGCAACCGCGGAGATAAAAAACGCATCCGCGCTGAATCGGTGTATCAAAATGCGTTTCTTTCATCTCTGCGGGCGCTTTTGTCTCCGCTGTCACTGCGGAGGCAAAAGTCGCATCCAGCGGTGAACTTGTGTAGCAAAATGTGTTTTTTACCATCTCCAATGGTCGTTTTTTTCTCAGCAGCAACCGCGGAGATAAAAAACGCATCCGCGCTGAATCGGTGTAGCAAATTGCGTTTATTTTATCTCTGCGGGCGCTTTTGTCTCCGCTGTCACTGCGAAGGCAAACAAGGCATACAGCGGTGAACTTGTGTAGCAAAATGTGTTTTTTATCATCTCCAATGGTCGTTTTTTTCTCAGCAGCAACCTCGGAGATAAAAAACGCATCCGCGCTGAATCGGTGTATCAAAATGCGTTTCTTTCATCTCTGCGGGCGCTTTTGTCTCCGCTGTCACTACGAAGGCAAAAGTCGCATCCAGCGGTGAACTTGTGTAGGAAAATGTGTTTTTTATCATCTCCAATGGTCGTTTTTTTCTCAGCAGCAACCGCGGAGACAAAAAACTCATCCGCGCTGAATCGGTGTATCAAAATGCGTTTCTTTCATCTCTGCGGGCGCTTTTGTCTCCGCTGTCACTGCGGAGGCAAAAGTCGCATCCAGCGGTGAACTTGTGTAGCAAAATGTGTTTTTTATCATCTCCAATGGTCGTTTTTTTCTCAGCAGCAACCGCGGAGATAAAAAACGCATCCGCGCTGAATCGGTGTAGCAAAATGCGTTTCTTTCATCTCTGCGGGCGCTTTTGTCTCCGCTGTCACTGCGGAGGCAAAAGTCGCATCCAGCGGTGAACTTGTGTAGCAAAATGTGTTTTTTACCATCTCCAATGGTCGTTTTTTTCTCAGCAGCAACCGCGGAGATAAAAACACATTCCGCGCTGAATCGGTGTAGCAAAACGCGTTTATTTCATCTCTGCGGGCACTTTTGTCTCCGCTGTCACTGCGGCGGCAAAAAATGCATCCAGCGGTGAACTTGTGTAGCAAAATGTGTTTTTTATCATCTCCTATGGTCGTTTTTTTCTCAGCAGCAACCGCGGAGTTAAAAAACGCATCCACGCTGAATCGGTGTAGCAAAATGCGTTTCTTTCATCTCTGCGGGCGCTTTTGTCTCCGCTATCACTGCGGAGGCAAAACTCGCATCCAGCGGTGAACCTGTGTACCAAAATGTGTTTTTTATCATCTCCAATGGTCGTTTTTTTCTCAGCAGCTACCGCGGAGATAAAAAACGCATACGCGCTGAATCGGTGTATCAAAATGCGTTTCTTTCATCTCTGCGGGCGCTTTTGTCTCCGCTGTCACTACGAAGGCAAAAGTCGCATCCAGCGGTGAACTTGTGTAGCAAAATGTGTTTTTTATCATCTCCAATGGTCGTTTTTTTCTCAGCAGCAACCGCGGAGACAAAAAACTCATCCGCGCTGAATCGGTGTATCAAAATGCGTTTCTTTCATCTCTGCGGGCGCTTTTGTCTCCGCTGTCACTGCGGAGGCAAAAGTCGCATCCAGCGGTGAACTTGTGTAGCAAAATGTGTTTTTTATCATCTCCAATGGTCGTTTTTTTCTCAGCAGCAACCGCGGAGATAAAAAACGCATCCGCGCTGAATCGGTGTAGCAAAATGCGTTTCTTCATCTCTGCGGGCACTTTGGCCTCCGCTGTCACTGCGGAGACAAAAGTCGCATCCAGCGGTGAACCTGTGTACCAAAATGTGTTTTTTATAATCTCCAATGGTCGTTTTTTTCTCAGCAGCTACCGCGGAGATAAAAAACGCATCCGCGCTGAATCGGTGTATCAAAATGCGTTTCTTTCATCTCTGCGGGCGCTTTTGTCTCCGCTGTCACTGCGGAGGCAAAAGTCGCATCCAGCGGTGAACATGTGTACCAAAATGTGTTTTTTACCATCTCCAATGGTCGTTTTTTTCTCAGCAGTAACCGCGGAGATAAAAAACGCATCCGCTCTGAATCGGTTTATCAAAATGCGTTTATTTCATCTCTGCGGGCGCTTTTGTCTCCGCTGTCACTGCGAAGGCAAAAGTCGCATCCAGCGGTGAACTTGTGTAGCAAAATGTGTTTTTTATCATCTCCAATGGTCGTTTTTTTCTCAGCAGCAACCGCGGAGATAAAAAACGCATCCGCGCTGAATCGGTTTATCAAAATGCGTTTATTTCATCTCTGCGGGCGCTTTTGTCTCCGCTGTCACTGCGAAGGCAAAAGTCGCATCCAGCGGTGAACTTGTGTAGCTAAAATGTGTTTTTTATCATCTCCAATGGTCGTTTTTTTCTCAGCAGCAACCGCGGAGATAAAAAACGCATCCGCGCTGAATCGGTGTATCAAAATGCGTTTATTTCATCTCTGCGGGCGCTTTTGTCTCCGCTGTCACTGCGGAGGCAAAAAACGCATCCAGCGGTGAACTTGTGTAGCAAAATGTGTTTTTTATCATCTCCTATGGTCGTTTTTTTCTCAGCAGCAACCGCGGAGATAAAAAAACGCATCCGCGCTGAATCGGTGAAGCAAAATACGTTTTTTTCATCTCTGCGGGCGCTTTAGTCTCCGCTGTCACTGCGGAGGCAAAAGTCGCATCCAGCGGTGAACTTGTGTACCAAAATGTGTTTTTTATCATCTCCAATGGTCGTTTTTTTCTCAGCAGTTACCGCGGAGATAAAAAACGCATCCGCGCTGAATTGGTGTATCAAAATGCGTTTCTTTCATCTCTGCGGGCGCTTTTGTCTCCGCTGTCACTGCGGAGGCAAAAGTCGCATCCAGCGGTGAACTTGTGTACCAAAATGTGTTTTTTATCATCTCCAATGGTCGTTTTTTTCTCAGCAGCAACCGCGGATATAAAAAACGCATCCGCGCTGAATCGGTGTATCAAAATGCGTTTCTTTCATCTCTGCGGGCGCTTTTGTCTCCGCTGTCACTGCGGAGGCAAAAGTCGCATCCAGCGGTGAACTTGTGTAGCAAAATGTGTTTTTTATCATCTCCAATGGTCGTTTTTTTCTCGGCAGCAACCGCAGAGATAAAAAACGCATCCGCGCTGAATCGGTGTAGCAAAATGCGTTTCTTTCATCTCTGCGGGCGCTTTTGTCTCCGCTGTCACTGCGGAGGCAAAAGTCGCATCCAGCGGTGAACTTGTGTACCAAAATGTGTTTTTTATCATCTCCAATGGTCGTTTTTTTCTCAGCAGCAACCGCGGAGATAAAAACGCATTCCGCGCTGAATCGGTGTAGCAAAACGCGTTTATTTCATCTCTGCGGGCACTTTTGTCTCCGCTGTCACTGCGGCGGCAAAAAATGCATCCAGCGGTGAACTTGTGTAGCAAAATGTGTTTTTTATCATCTCCTATGGTCGTTTTTTTCTCAGCAGCAACCGCGGAGTTAAAAAACGCATCCACGCTGAATCGGTGTAGCAAATGCGTTTCTTTCATCTCTGCGGGCGCTTTTGTCTCCGCTATCACTGCGGAGGCAAAACTCGCATCCAGCGGTGAACCTGTGTACCAAAATGTGTTTTTTATCATCTCCAATGGTCGTTTTTTTCTCAGCAGCTACCGCGGAGATAAAAAAACGCATACGCGCTGAATCGGTGTATCAAAATGCGTTTCTTTCATCTCTGCGGGCGCTTTTGTCTCCGCTGTCACTACGAAGGCAAAAGTCGCATCCAGCGGTGAACTTGTGTAGCAAAATGTGTTTTTTATCATCTCCAATGGTCGTTTTTTTCTCAGCAGCAACCGCGGAGACAAAAAACTCATCCGCGCTGAATCGGTGTATCAAAATGCGTTTCTTTCATCTCTGCGGGCGCTTTTGTCTCCGCTGTCACTGCGGAGGCAAAAGTCGCATCCAGCGGTGAACTTGTGTAGCAAAATGTGTTTTTTATCATCTCCAATGGTCGTTTTTTTCTCAGCAGCAACCGCGGAGATAAAAAACGCATCCGCGCTGAATCGGTGTATCAAAATGCGTTTCTTTCATCTCTGCGGGCGCTTTTGTCTCCGCTGTCACTGCGGAGGCAAAAGTCGCATCCAGCGGTGAACTTGTGTAGCAAAATGTGTTTTTTATCATCTCCAATGGTCGTTTTTTTCTCAGCAGCAACCGCGGAGATAAAAAACGCATCCGCGCTGAATCGGTGTAGCAAAATGCGTTTCTTTCATCTCTGCGGGCACTTTGGTCTCCGCTGTCACTGCGGAGGCAAAAGTCGCATCCAGCGGTGAACCTGTGTACCAAAATGTGTTTTTTATAATCTCCAATGGTCGTTTTTTTCTCAGCAGCTACCGCGGAGATAAAAAACGCATCCGCGCTGAATCGGTGTATCAAAATGCGTTTCTTTCATCTCTGCGGGCGCTTTTGTCTCCGCTGTCACTGCGGAGGCAAAAGTCGCATCCAGCGGTGAACATGTGTACCAAAATGTGTTTTTTACCATCTCCAATGGTCGTTTTTTTCTCAGCAGTAACCGCGGAGATAAAAAACGCATCC
This sequence comes from Cerceris rybyensis, assembly GCA_910591515.1. Taxonomy (NCBI): domain Eukaryota; kingdom Metazoa; phylum Arthropoda; class Insecta; order Hymenoptera; family Crabronidae; genus Cerceris; species Cerceris rybyensis. The sequence goes on from CAJUXP010000096.1 coordinate 20,345, forward strand.
GCTCTGAATCGGTTTATCAAAATGCGTTTATTTCATCTCTGCGGGCGCTTTTGTCTCCGCTGTCACTGCGAAGGCAAAAGTCGCATCCAGCGGTGAACTTGTGTAGCAAAATGTGTTTTTTATCATCTCCAATGGTCGTTTTTTTCTCAGCAGCAACCGCGGAGATAAAAAACGCATCCGCGCTGAATCGGTTTATCAAAATGCGTTTATTTCATCTCTGCGGGCGCTTTTGTCTCCGCTGTCACTGCGAAGGCAAAAGTCGCATCCAGCGGTGAACTTGTGTAGCAAAATGTGTTTTTTATCATCTCCAATGGTCGTTTTTTTCTCAGCAGCAACCGCGGAGATAAAAAACGCATCCGCGCTGAATCGGTGTATCAAAATGCGTTTATTTCATCTCTGCGGGCGCTTTTGTCTCCGCTGTCACTGCGGAGGCAAAAAACGCATCCAGCGGTGAACTTGTGTAGCAAAATGTGTTTTTTATCATCTCCTATGGTCGTTATTTTCTCAGCAGCAACCGCGGAGATAAAAAACGCATCCGCGCTGAATCGGTGAAGCAAAATACGTTTTTTTCATCTCTGCGGGCGCTTTAGTCTCCGCTGTCACTGCGGAGGCAAAAGTCGCATCCAGCGGTGAACTTGTGTACCAAAATGTGTTTTTTATCATCTCCAATGGTCGTTTTTTTCTCAGCAGTTACCGCGGAGATAAAAAACGCATCCGCGCTGAATTGGTGTATCAAAATGCGTTTCTTTCATCTCTGCGGGCGCTTTTGTCTCCGCTGTCACTGCGGAGGCAAAAGTCGCATCCAGCGGTGAACTTGTGTACCAAAATGTGTTTTTTATCATCTCCAATGGTCGTTTTTTTCTCAGCAGCAACCGCGGATATAAAAAACGCATCCGCGCTGAATCGGTGTATCAAAATGCGTTTCTTTCATCTCTGCGGGCGCTTTTGTCTCCGCTGTCACTGCGGAGGCAAAAGTCGCATCCAGCGGTGAACTTGTGTAGCAAAATGTGTTTTTTATCATCTCCAATGGTCGTTTTTTTCTCGGCAGCAACCGCAGAGATAAAAAACGCATCCGCGCTGAATCGGTGTAGCAAAATGCGTTTCTTTCATCTCTGCGGGCGCTTTTGTCTCCGCTGTCACTGCGGAGGCAAAAGTCGCATCCAGCGGTGAACTTGTGTACCAAAATGTGTTTTTTATCATCTCCAATGGTCGTTTTTTTCTCAGCAGCAACCGCGGAGATAAAAACGCATTCCGCGCTGAATCGGTGTAGCAAAACGCGTTTATTTCATCTCTGCGGGCACTTTTGTCTCCGCTGTCACTGCGGCGGCAAAAAATGCATCCAGCGGTGAACTTGTGTAGCAAAATGTGTTTTTTATCATCTCCTATGGTCGTTTTTTTCTCAGCAGCAACCGCGGAGTTAAAAAACGCATCCGCGCTGAATCGGTGAAGCAAAATACGTTTTTTTCATCTCTGCGGGCGCTTTAGTCTCCGCTGTCACTGCGGAGGCAAAAGTCGCATCCAGCGGTGAACTTGTGTACCAAAATGTGTTTTTTATCATCTCCAATGGTCGTTTTTTTCTCAGCAGCAACCGCGGAGATAAAAAACGCATCCGCGCTGAATCGGTGTAGCAAAATGCGTTTCTTTCATCTCTGCGGGCGCTTTTGTCTCCGCTGTCACTGCGGAGGCAAAAGTCGCATCCAGCGGTGAACTTGTGTACCAAAATGTGTTTTTTATCATCTCCAATGGTCGTTTTTTTCTCAGCAGCAACCGCGGAGATAAAAAACGCATCCGCGCTGAATCGGTGTATCAAAATGCGTTTCTTTCATCTCTGCGGGCGCTTTTGTCTCCGCTGTCACTGCGGAGGCAAAAGTCGCATCCAGCGGTGAACTTGTGTACCAAAATGTGTTTTTTACCATCTCCAATGGTCGTTTTTTTCTCAGCAGCAACCGCGGAGATAAAAAACGCATCCGCGCTGAATCGGTGTAGCAAATTGCGTTTATTTCATCTCTGCGGGCGCTTTTGTCTCCGCTGCCACTGCGGAGGCAAAAGTCGCATCCAGCGGTGAACTTGAGTAGCAAAATTTGTTTTTTACCATCTCCAATGGTCGTTTTTTTCTCAGCAGCAACCGCGGAGATAAAAAACGCATCCGCGCTGAATCGGTGTATCAAAATGCGTTTCTTTCATCTCTGCGGGCGCTTTTGTCTCCGCTGTCACTGCGGAGGCAAAAGTCGCATCCAGCGGTGAACTTGTGTAGCAAAATGTGTTTTTTACCATCTCCAATGGTCGTTTTTTTCTCAGCAGCAACCGCGGAGATAAAAAACGCATCCGCGCTGAATCGGTGTAGCAAAATGCGTTTCTTTCATCTCTTGGGGCGCTTTTGTCTCCGCTGTCACTGCGGAGGCAAAAGTCGCATCCAGCGGTGAACTTGTGTACCAAAATGTGTTTTTTATCATCTCCAATGGTCGTTTTTTTCTCAGCAGCAACCGCGGAGACAAAAAACTCATCCGCGCTGAATCGGTGTATCAAAATGCGTTTCTTTCAGCTCTGCGGGCGCTTTTGTCTCCGCTGCCACTGCGGAGGCAAAAGTCGCATCCAGCGGTGAACTTGTGTAGCAAAATGTGTTTTTTACCATCTCCAATGGTCGTTTTTTTCTCAGCAGCAACCGCGGAGATAAAAAACGCATCCGCGCTGAATCGGTGTAGCAAATTGCGTTTATTTTATCTCTGCGGGCGCTTTTGTCTCCGCTGTCACTGCGGAGGCAAAAAAGGCATACAGCGGTGAACTTGTGTACCAAAATGTGTTTTTTACCATCTCCAATGGTCGTTTTTTTTTAACAGCAACAACCGCGGAGACAAAAAACTCATCCGCGCTGAATCGGTGTATCAAAATGCGTTTCTTTCAGCTCTGCGGGCGCTTTTGTCTCCGCTGCCACTGCGGAGGCAAAAGTCGCATCCAGCGGTGAACTTGTGTAGCAAAATTTGTTTTTTACCATCTCCAATGGTCGTTTTTTTCTCAGCAGCAACCGCGGAGATAAAAAACGCATCCGCGCTGAATCGGTGTATCAAAATGCGTTTCTTTCATCTCTGCGGGCGCTTTTGTCTCCGCTGTCACTGCGGAGGCAAAAGTCGCATCCAGCGGTGAACTTGTGTAGCAAAATGTGTTTTTTACCATCTCCAATGGTCGTTTTTTTCTCAGCAGCAACCGCGGAGATAAAAAACGCATCCGCGCTGAATCGGTGTAGCAAATTGCGTTTATTTTATCTCTGCGGGCGCTTTTGTCTCCGCTGTCACTGCGGAGGCAAACAAGGCATACAGCGGTGAACTTGTGTAGCAAAATGTGTTTTTTATCATCTCCAATGGTCGTTTTTTTCTCAGCAGCAACCTCGGAGATTAAAAACGCATCCGCGCTTAATCGGTGTAGCAAAATGCGTTTCTTTCATCTCTGCGGGCGCTTTTGTCTCCGTTGTCACTGCGGAGGCAAAAAATGCATACAGCGGTGAACTTGTGTAGCAAAATGTGTTTTTTATCATCTCCAATGGTCGTTTTTTTCTCAGCAGCAACCGCGGAGATAAAAAACACATCCGCGCTGAATCGGTGTATCAAAATGCGTTTCTTTCATCTCTGCGGGCGCTTTTGTCTCCGCTGTCACTGCGGAGGCAAAAGTCGCATCCAGCGGTGAACTTGTGTAGCAAAAATGTGTTTTTTACCATCTCCAATGGTCGTTTTTTTCTCAGCAGCAACCGCGGAGATAAAAAACGCATCCGCGCTGAATCGGTGTAGCAAATTGCGTTTATTTCATCTCTGCGGGCGCTTTTGTCTCCGCTGTCACTGCGGAGGCAAAAAATGCATACAGCGGTGAACTTGTGTAGCAAAATGTGTTTTTTACCATCTCCAATGGTCGTTTTTTTCTCAGCAGCAACCGCGGAGATAAAAAACGCATCCGCGCTGAATCGGTGTAGCAAATTGCGTTTATTTCATCTCTGCGGGCGCTTTTGTCTCCGTTGTCACTGCGGAGGCAAAAAATGCATACAGCGGTGAACTTGTGTAGCAAAATGTGTTTTTTATCATCTCCAATGGTCGTTTTTTTCTCAGCAGCAACCGCGGAGATAAAAAACACATCCGCGCTGAATCGGTGTATCAAAATGCGTTTCTTTCATCTCTGCGGGCGCTTTTGTCTCCGCTGTCACTGCGGAGGCAAAAGTCGCATCCAGCGGTGAACTTGTGTAGCAAAATGTGTTTTTTACCATCTCCAATGGTCGTTTTTTTCTCAGCAGCAACCGCGGAGATAAAAAACGCATCCGCGCTGAATCGGTGTAGCAAATTGCGTTTATTTCATCTCTGCGGGCGCTTTTGTCTCCGCTGTCACTGCGGAGGCAAAAAATGCATACAGCGGTGAACTTGTGTAGCAAAATGTGTTTTTTACCATCTCCAATGGTCGTTTTTTTCTCAGCAGCAACCGCGGAGATAAAAAACGCATCCGCGCTGAATCGGTGTAGCAAATTGCGTTTATTTCATCTCTGCGGGCGCTTTTGTCTCCGTTGTCACTGCGGAGGCAAAAAATGCATACAGCGGTGAACTTGTGTAGCAAAATGTGTTTTTTATCATCTCCAATGGTCGTTTTTTTCTCAGCAGCAACCGCGGAGATAAAAAACACATCCGCGCTGAATCGGTGTATCAAAATGCGTTTCTTTCATCTCTGCGGGCGCTTTTGTCTCCGCTGTCACTGCGGAGGCAAAAGTCGGATCCAGCGGTGAACTTGTGTAGCAAAATGTGTTTTTTACCATCTCCAATGGTCGTTTTTTTCTCAGCAGCAACCGCGGAGATAAAAAACGCATCCGCGCTGAATCGGTGTAGCAAATTGCGTTTATTTCATCTCTGCGGGCGCTTTTGTCTCCGTTGTCACTGCGGAGGCAAAAAATGCATACAGCGGTGAACTTGTGTAGCAAAATGTGTTTTTTATCATCTCCAATGGTCGTTTTTTTCTCAGCAGCAACCGTGGAGATAAAAAACGCATCCGCGCTGAATCGGTGTAGCAAAATGCGTTTCTTTCATCTCTGCGGGCGCTTTTGTCTCCGCTGTCACTGCGGAGGCAAAAGTCGCATCCAGCGGTGAACTTGTGTACCAAAATGTGTTTTTTATCATCTCCAATGGTCGTTTTTTTCTCAGCAGCAACCGCGGAGATAAAAAACGCATCCGCGCTGAATCGGTGTAGCAAAATGCGTTTCTTTCATCTCTGCGGGCGCTTTTGTCTCCGCTGTCACTGCGGAGGCAAAAGTCGCATCCAGCGGTGAACTTGTGTAGCAAAATGTGTTTTTTACCATCTCCAATGGTCGTTTTTTTCTCAGCAGCAACCGCGGAGATAAAAACGCATTCCGCGCTGAATCGGTGTAGCAAAACGCGTTTATTTAATCTCTGCGGGCACTTTTGTCTCCGCTGTCACTGCGGCGGCAAAAAATGCATCCAGCGGTGAACTTGTGTAGCAAAATGTGTTTTTTATCATCTCCTATGGTCGTTTTTTTCTCAGCAGCAACCGCGGAGTTAAAAAACGCATCCACACTGAATCGGTGTAGCAAAATGCGTTTCTTTCATCTCTGCGGGCGCTTTTGTCTCCGCTATCACTGCGGAGGCAAAAGTCGCATCCAGCGGTGAACCTGTGTACCAAAATGTGTTTTTTTATCATCTCCAATGGTCGTTTTTTTCTCAGCAGCTACCGCGGAGATAAAAAACGCATCCGCGCTGAATCGGTGTATCAAAATGCGTTTCTTTCATCTCTGCGGGCGCTTTTGTCTCCGCTGTCACTACGAAGGCAAAAGTCGCATCCAGCGGTGAACTTGTGTAGGAAAATGTGTTTTTTATCATCTCCAATGGTCGTTTTTTTCTCAGCAGCAACCGCGGAGACAAAAAACTCATCCGCGCTGAATCGGTGTATCAAAATGCGTTTCTTTCATCTCTGCGGGCGCTTTTGTCTCCGCTGTCACTGCGGAGGCAAAAGTCGCATCCAGCGGTGAACTTGTGTAGCAAAATGTGTTTTTTATCATCTCCAATGGTCGTTTTTTTCTCAGCAGCAACCGCGGAGATAAAAACGCATCCGCGCTGAATCGGTGTAGCAAAATGCGTTTCTTTCATCTCTGCGGGCGCTTTTGTCTCCGCTGTAACTGCGGAGGCAAAAGTCGCATCCAGCGGTGAACTTGTGTAGCAAAATGTGTTTTTTACCATCTCCAATGGTCGTTTTTTTCTCAGCAGCAACCGCGGAGATAAAAACGCATTCCGCGCTGAATCGGTGTAGCAAAACGCGTTTATTTCATCTCTGCGGGCACTTTTGTCTCCGCTGTCACTGCGGCGGCAAAAAATGCATCCAGCGGTGAACTTGTGTAGCAAAATGTGTTTTTTATCATCTCCTATGGTCGTTTTTTTCTCAGCAGCAACCGCGGAGTTAAAAAAACGCATCCACGCTGAATCGGTGTAGCAAAATGCGTTTCTTTCATCTCTGCGGGCGCTTTTGTCTCCGCTATCACTGCGGAGGCAAAACTCGCATCCAGCGGTGAACCTGTGTACCAAAATGTGTTTTTTTATCATCTCCAATGGTCGTTTTTTTCTCAGCAGCTACCGCGGAGATAAAAAACGCATCCGCGCTGAATCGGTGTATCAAAATGCGTTTCTTTCATCTCTGCGGGCGCTTTTGTCTCCGCTGTCACTACGAAGGCAAAAGTCGCATCCAGCGGTGAACTTGTGTAGCAAAATGTGTTTTTTATCATCTCCAATGGTCGTTTTTTTCTCAGCCAGCAACCGCGGAGACAAAAAACTCATCCGCGCTGAATCGGTGTATCAAAATGCGTTTCTTTCATCTCTGCGGGCGCTTTTGTCTCCGCTGTCACTGCGGAGGCAAAAAGTCGCATCCAGCGGTGAACTTGTGTAGCAAAATGTGTTTTTTATCATCTCCAATGGTCGTTTTTTTCTCAGCAGCAACCGCGGAGATAAAAAACGCATCCGCGCTGAATCGGTGTAGCAAAATGCGTTTCTTTCATCTCTGCGGGCACTTTGGTCTCCGCTGTCACTGCGGAGGCAAAAGTCGCATCCAGCGGTGAACCTGTGTACCAAAATGTGTTTTTTATAATCTCCAATGGTCGTTTTTTTCTCAGCAGCTACCGCGGAGATAAAAAAACGCATCCGCGGTGAATCGGTGTATCAAAATGCGTTTCTTTCATCTCTGCGGGCGCTTTTGTCTCCGCTGTCACTGCGGAGGCAAAAGTCGCATCCAGCGGTGAACATGTGTACCAAAATGTGTTTTTTTACCATCTCCAATGGTCGTTTTTTTCTCAGCAGTAACCGCGGAGATAAAAAACGCATCCGCTCTGAATCGGTTTATCAAAATGCGTTTATTTCATCTCTGCGGGCGCTTTTGTCTCCGCTGTCACTGCGAAGGCAAAAGTCGCATCCAGCGGTGAACTTGTGTAGCAAAATGTGTTTTTTATCATCTCCAATGGTCGTTTTTTTTCTCAGCAGCAACCGCGGAGATAAAAAACGCATCCGCGCTGAATCGGTTTATCAAAATGCGTTTATTTCATCTCTGCGGGCGCTTTTGTCTCCGCTGTCACTGCGGAGGCAAAAGTCGCATCCAGCGGTGAACTTGTGTACCAAAATGTGTTTTTTATCATCTCCAATGGTCGTTTTTTTCTCAGCAGCAACCGCGGAGACAAAAAACTCATCCGCGCTGAATCGGTGTATCAAAATGCGTTTCTTTCAGCTCTGCGGGCGCTTTTGTCTCCGCTGCCACTGCGGAGGCAAAAGTCGCATCCAGCGGTGAACTTGTGTAGCAAAATGTGTTTTTTACCATCTCCAATGGTCGTTTTTTTCTCAGCACCAACCGCGGAGATAAAAAACGCATCCGCGCTGAATCGGTGTAGCAAATTGCGTTTATTTTATCTCTGCGGGCGCTTTTGTCTCCGCTGTCACTGCGGAGGCAAAAAAGGCATACAGCGGTGAACTTGTGTACCAAAATGTGTTTTTTTACCATCTCCAATGGTCGTTTTTTTTTAACAGCAACAACCGCGGAGACAAAAAACTCATCCGCGCTGAATCGGTGTATCAAAATGCGTTTCTTTCAGCTCTGCGGGCGCTTTTGTCTCCGCTGCCACTGCGGAGGCAAAAGTCGCATCCAGCGGTGAACTTGTGTAGCAAAATGTGTTTTTTACCATCTCCAATGGTCGTTTTTTTCTCAGCAGCAACCGCGGAGATAAAAAACGCATCCGCGCTGAATCGGTGTAGCAAATTGCGTTTATTTTATCTCTGCGGGCGCTTTTGTCTCCGCTGTCACTGCGGAGGCAAACAAGGCATACAGCGGTGAACTTGTGTAGCAAAATGTGTTTTTTATCATCTCCAATGGTCGTTTTTTTCTCAGCAGCAACCTCGGAGATTAAAAACGCATCCGCGCTGAATCGGTGTAGCAAAATGCGTTTCTTTCATCTCTGCGGGCGCTTTTGTCTCCGTTGTCACTGCGGAGGCAAAAAATGCATACAGCGGTGAACTTGTGTAGCAAAATGTGTTTTTTATCATCTCCAATGGTCGTTTTTTTCTCAGCAGCAACCGCGGAGATAAAAAACACATCCGCGCTGAATCGGTGTATCAAAATGCGTTTCTTTCATCTCTGCGGGCGCTTTTGTCTCCGCTGTCACTGCGGAGGCAAAAGTCGCATCCAGCGGTGAACTTGTGTAGCAAAATGTGTTTTTTACCATCTCCAATGGTCGTTTTTTTCTCAGCAGCAACCGCGGAGATAAAAAACGCATCCGCGCTGAATCGGTGTAGCAAATTGCGTTTATTTCATCTCTGCGGGCGCTTTTGTCTCCGCTGTCACTGCGGAGGCAAAAAATGCATACAGCGGTGAACTTGTGTAGCAAAATGTGTTTTTTACCATCTCCAATGGTCGTTTTTTTCTCAGCAGCAACCGCGGAGATAAAAAACGCATCCGCGCTGAATCGGTGTAGCAAATTGCGTTTATTTCATCTCTGCGGGCGCTTTTGTCTCCGTTGTCACTGCGGAGGCAAAAAATGCATACAGCGGTGAACTTGTGTAGCAAAATGTGTTTTTTATCATCTCCAATGGTCGTTTTTTTCTCAGCAGCAACCGCGGAGATAAAAAACACATCCGCGCTGAATCGGTGTATCAAAATGCGTTTCTTTCATCTCTGCGGGCGCTTTTGTCTCCGCTGTCACTGCGGAGGCAAAAGTCGCATCCAGCGGTGAACTTGTGTAGCAAAATGTGTTTTTTACCATCTCCAATGGTCGTTTTTTTCTCAGCAGCAACCGCGGAGATAAAAAACGCATCCGCGCTGAATCGGTGTAGAAAAATGCGTTTCTTTCATCTCTGCGGGCGCTTTTGTCTCCGCTGTCACTGCGGAGGCAAAAGTCGCATCCAGCGGTGAACTTGTGTACCAAAATGTGTTTTTTATCATCTCCAATGGTCGTTTTTTTCTCAGCAGCAACCGCGGAGATAAAAAACGCATCCGCGCTGAATCGGTGTAGCAAATTGCGTTTATTTCATCTCTGCGGGCGCTTTTGTCTCCGCTGTCACTGCGGAGGCAAAAAATGCATACAGCGGTGAACTTGTGTAGCAAAATGTGTTTTTTTACCATCTCCAATGGTCGTTTTTTTTCTCAGCAGCAACCGCGGAGATAAAAAACGCATCCGCGCTGAATCGGTGTAGCAAATTGCGTTTATTTCATCTCTGCGGGCGCTTTTGTCTCCGTTGTCACTGCGGAGGCAAAAAATGCATACAGCGGTGAACTTGTGTAGCAAAATGTGTTTTTTATCATCTCCAATGGTCGTTTTTTTCTCAGCAAGCAACCGCGGAGATAAAAAACACATCCGCGCTGAATCGGTGTATCAAAATTGCGTTTCTTTCATCTCTGCGGGCGCTTTTGTCTCCGCTGTCACTGCGGAGGCAAAAGTCGCATCCAGCGGTGAACTTGTGTACCAAAATGTGTTTTTTACCATCTCCAATGGTCGTTTTTTTTCTCAGCAGCAACCGCGGAGATAAAAAACGCATCCGCGCTGAATCGGTGTAGAAAAATGCGTTTCTTTCATCTCTGCGGGCGCTTTTGTCTCCGCTGTCACTGCGGAGGCAAAAGTCGCATCCAGCGGTGAACTTGTGTACCAAAATGTGTTTTTTATCATCTCCAATGGTCGTTTTTTTCTCAGCAGCAACCGCGGAGATAAAAAACGCATCCGCGCTGAATCGGTGTAGCAAAATGCGTTTCTTTCATCTCTGCAGGCGCTTTTGTCTCCGCTGTCACTGCGGAGGCAAAATTCGCATCCAGCGGTGAACTTGTGTAGCAAAATGTGTTTTTTACCATCTCCAATGGTCGTTTTTTTCTCAGCAGCAACCGCGGAGATAAAAACGCATCGCGCTGAATCGGTGTAGCAAAACGCGTTTATTTCATCTCTGCGGGCGCTTTTGTCTCCGCAGTCACTGCGGCGGCAAAAAATGCATCCAGCGGTGAACTTGTGTAGCAAAATGTGTTTTTTATCATCTCCTTGGGTCGTTTTTTCTCAGCAGCAACCGCGGAGATAAAAAACGCATCCGCGCTGAATCGTTGAAGCAAAATACGTTTTTTTCATCTCTGCGGGGGCGCTTTAGTCTCCGCTGTCACTGCGGAGGCAAAAGTCGGCATCCAGCGGTGAACTTGTGTACCAAAATGTGTTTTTTATCATCTCCAATGGTCGTTTTTTTCTCAGCAGCAACCGCGGAGATAAAAAAACGCATCCGCGCTGAATCGGTGTAGCAAAATGCGTTTCTTTCATCTCTGCGGGCGCTTTTGTCTCCGCTGTCACTGCGGAGGCAAAAGTCGCATCCAGCGGTGAACTTGTGTAGCAAAATGTGTTTTTTACCATCTCCAATGGTCGTTTTTTTCTCAGCAGCAACCGCGGAGATAAAAACGCATTCCGCGCTGAATCGGTGTAGCAAAACGCGTTTATTTCATCTCTGCGGGCACTTTTGTCTCCGCTGTCACTGCGGCGGCAAAAAATGCATCCAGCGGTGAACTTGTGTAGCAAAATGTGTTTTTTATCATCTCCTATGGTCGTTTTTTTCTCAGCAGCTACCGCGGAGATAAAAAACGCATCCGCGGTGAATCGGTGTATCAAAATGCGTTTCTTTCATCTCTGCGGGCGCTTTTGTCTCCGCTGTCACTGCGGAGGCAAAAGTCGCATCCAGCGGTGAACTTGTGTAGCAAAATGTGTTTTTTACCATCTCCAATGGTCGTTTTTTTCTCAGCAGCAACCGCGGAGATAAAAACGCATTCCGCGCTGAATCGGTGTAGCAAAACGCGTTTATTTCATCTCTGCGGGCACTTTTGTCTCCGCTGTCACTGCGGCGGCAAAAAAATGCATCCAGCGTGAACTTGTGTAGCAAAATGTGTTTTTTATCATCTCCTATGGTCGTTTTTTTCTCAGCAGCAACCGCGGAGTTAAAAAACGCATCCACGCTGAATCGGTGTAGCAAAATGCGTTTCTTTCATCTCTGCGGGCGCTTTTGTCTCCGCTATCACTGCGGAGGCCAAAACTCGCATCCAGCGGTGAACCTGTGTACCAAAATGTGTTTTTTATCATCTCCAATGGTCGTTTTTTTCTCAGCAGCTACCGCGGAGATAAAAAACGCATCCGCGCTGAATCGGTGTATCAAAATGCGTTTCTTTCATCTCTGCGGGCGCTTTTGTCTCCGCTGTCACTACGAAGGCAAAAGTCGCATCCAGCGGTGAACTTGTGTAGCAAAATGTGTTTTCTATCATCTCCAATGGTCGTTTTTTTCTCAGCAGCAACCGCGGAGACAAAAAACTCATCCGCGCTGAATCGGTGTATCAAAATGCGTTTCTTTCATCTCTGCGGGCGCTTTTGTCTCCGCTGTCACTGCGGAGGCAAAAGTCGCATCCAGCGGTGAACTTGTGTAGCAAAATGTGTTTTTTTATCATCTCAATGGTCGTTTTTTTCTCAGCAGCAAACCGCGGAGATAAAAAACGCATCCGCGCTGAATCGGTGTAGCAAAATGCGTTTCTTTCATCTCTGCGGGCACTTTGGTCTCCGCTGTCACTGCGGAGGCAAAAGTCGCATCCAGCGGTGAACCTGTGTACCAAAATGTGTTTTTTATAATCTCCAATGGTCGTTTTTTTCTCAGCAGCTACCGCGGAGATAAAAAACGCATCCGCGCTGAATCGGTGTATCAAAATGCGTTTCTTTCATCTCTGCGGGCGCTTTTGTCTCCGCTGTCACTGCGGAGGCAAAAGTCGCATCCAGCGGTGAACATGTGTACCAAAATGTGTTTTTTACCATCTCCAATTGTCGTTTTTTTCTCAGCAGTAACCGCGGAGATAAAAAAACGCATCCGCTCTGAATCGGTGTAGCAAATTGCGTTTATTTCATCTCTGCGGGCGCTTTTGTGTCCGTTGTCACTGCGGAGGCAAAAAATGCATACAGCGGTGAACTTGTGTAGCAAAATGTGTTTTTTATCATCTCCAATGGTCGTTTTTTTTCTCAGCAGCAACCGCGGAGATAAAAAACGCATCCGCGCTGAATCGGTGTATCAAAATGCGTTTCTTTCATCTCTGCGGGCGCTTTTGTCTCCGCTGTCACTGCGGAGGCAAAAGTCGGATCCAGCGGTGAACTTGTGTAGCAAAATGTGTTTTTTACCATCTCCAATGGTCGTTTTTTTCTCAGCAGCAACCGCGGAGATAAAAAACGCATCCGCGCTGAATCGGTGTAGCAAATTGCGTTTATTTCATCTCTGCGGGCGCTTTTTTCTCCGTTGTCACTGCAGAGGCAAAAAATGCATACAGCGGTGAACTTGTGTAGCAAAATGTGTTTTTTATCATCTCCAATGGTCGTTTTTTTTCTCAGCAGCAACCGTGGAGATAAAAAACGCATCCGCGCTGAATCGGTGTAGCAAAATGCGTTTCTTTCATCTCTGCGGGCGCTTTTGTCTCCGCTGTCACTGCGGAGGCAAAAGTCGCATCAGCGGTGAACTTGTGTACCAAAATGTGTTTTTTATCATCTCCAATGTCGTTTTTTTCTCAGCAGCAACCGCGGAGATAAAAAACGCATCCGCGCTGAATCGGTGTAGCAAAATGCGTTTCTTTCATCTCTGCGGGCGCTTTTGTCTCCGCTGTCACTGCGGAGGCAAAAGTCGCATCCAGCGGTGAACTTGTGTAGCAAAATGTGTTTTTTACCATCTCCAATGGTCGTTTTTTTCTCAGCAGGCAACCGCGGAGATAAAAACGCATTCCGCGCTGAATCGGTGTAGCAAAACGCGTTTTATTTCATCTCTGCGGGCACTTTTGTCTCCGCTGTCACTGCGGCGGCAAAAAATGCATCCAGCGGTGAACTTGTGTAGCAAAATGTGTTTTTTCTCATCTCCTATGGTCGTTTTTTTCTCAGCAGCAACCGCGGAGTTAAAAAACGCATCCACGCTGAATCGGTGTAGCAAAATGCGTTTCTTTCATCTCTGCGGGCGCTTTTGTCTCCGCTATCACTGCGGAGGCAAAAGTCGCATCCAGCGGTGAACCTGTGTACCAAAATGTGTTTTTTTATCATCTCCAATTGGTCGTTTTTTTCTCAGCAGCTACCGCGGAGATAAAAAAACGCATCCGCGCTGAATCGGTGTATCAAAATGCGTTTCTTTCATCTCTGCGGGCGCTTTTGTCTCCGCTGTCACTACGAAGGCAAAAGTCGCATCCAGCGGTGAACTTGTGTAGGAAAATGTGTTTTTTATCATCTCCAATGGTCGTTTTTTTCTCAGCAGCAACCGCGGAGACAAAAAACTCATCCGCGCTGAATCGGTGTATCAAAATGCGTTTCTTTCATCTCTGCGGGCGCTTTTGTCTCCGCTGTCACTGCGGAGGCAAAAGTCGCATCCAGCGGTGAACTTGTGTAGCAAAATGTGTTTTTTATCATCTCCAATGGTCGTTTTTTTCTCAGCAGCAACCGCGGAGATAAAAAACGCATCCGCGCTGAATCGGTGTAGCAAAATGCGTTTCTTTCATCTCTGCGGGCGCTTTTGTCTCCGCTGTCACTGCGGAGGCAAAAGTCGCATCCAGCGGTGAACTTGTGTTGCAAAATGTGTTTTTTACCATCTCCAATAGTCGTTTTTTTCTCAGCAGCAACCGCGGAGATAAAAACGCATTCCGCGCTGAATCGGTGTAGCAAAACGCGTTTATTTCATCTCTGCGGGCACTTTTGTCTCCGCTGTCACTGCGGCGGCAAAAAAATGCATCCAGCGGTGAACTTGTGTAGCAAAATGTGTTTTTTATCATCTCCTATGGTCGTTTTTTTCTCAGCAGCAACCGCGGAGTTTAAAAAACGCATCCACGCTGAATCGGTGTAGCAAAATGCGTTTCTTTCATCTCTGCGGGCGCTTTTGTCTCCGCTATCACTGCGGAGGCAAAACTCGCATCCAGCGGTGAACCTGTGTACCAAAATGTGTTTTTTATCATCTCCAATGGTCGTTTTTTTCTCAGCAGCTACCGCGGAGATAAAAAACGCATCCGCGCTGAATCGGTGTATCAAAATGCGTTTCTTTCATCTCTGCGGGCGCTTTTGTCTCCGCTGTCACTACGAAGGCAAAAGTCGCATCCAGCGGTGAACTTGTGTAGCAAAATGTGTTTTTTATCATCTCCAAAGTCGTTTTTTTCTCAGCAGCAACCGCGGAGACAAAAAACTCATCCGTGCTGAATCGGTGTATCAAAATGCGTTTCTTTCATCTCTGCGGGCGCTTTTGTCTCCGCTGTCACTGCGGAGGCAAAAGTCGCATCCAGCGGTGAACTTGTGTAGCAAAATGTGTTTTTTATCATCTCCAATGGTGGTTTTTTTCTCAGCAGCAACCGCGGAGATAAAAAACGCATCCGCGCTGAATCGGTGTAGCAAAATGCGTTTCTTTCATCTCTGCGGGCACTTTGGTCTCCGCTGTCACTGCGGAGGCAAAAGTCGCATCCAGCGGTGAACCTGTGTACCAAAATGTGTTTTTTATAATCTCCAATGGTCGTTTTTTTCTCAGCAGCTACCGCGGAGATAAAAAACGCATCCGCGCTGAATCGGTGTATCAAAATGCGTTTCTTTCATCTCTGCGGGCGCTTTTGTCTCCGCTGTCACTGCGGAGGCAAAAGTCGCATCCAGCGGTGAACATGTGTACCAAAATGTGTTTTTTACCATCTCCAATGGTCGTTTTTTTTCTCAGCAGTAACCGCGGAGATAAAAAACGCATCCGCTCTGAATCGGTTTATCAAAATGCGTTTATTTCATCTCTGCGGGCGCTTTTGTCTCCGCTGTCACTGCGAAGGCAAAAGTCGCATCCAGCGGTGAACTTGTGTAGCAAAATGTGTTTTTTATCATCTCCAATGGTCGTTTTTTTTCTCAGCAGCAACCCGCGGAGATAAAAAACGCATCCGCGCTGAATCGGTTTATCAAAATGCGTTTATTTCATCTCTGCGGGCGCTTTTGTCTCCGCTGTCACTGCGAAGGCAAAAGTCGCATCCAGCGGTGAACTTGTGTAGCAAAATGTGTTTTTCATCATCTCCAATGGTCGTTTTTTTCTCAGCAGCAAACCGCGGAGATAAAAAACGCATCCGCGCTGAATCGGTGTATCAAAATGCGTTTATTTCATCTCTGCGGGCGCTTTTGTCTCCGCTGTCACTGCGGAGGCAAAAAAACGCATCCAGCGGTGAACTTGTGTAGCAAAATGTGTTTTTTATCATCTCCTATGGTCGTTTTTTTCTCAGCAGCAACCGCGGAGATAAAAAACGCATCCGCGCTGAATCGGTGAAGCAAAATACGTTTTTTTCATCTCTGCGG
The DNA here is from genome assembly GCA_910591515.1 of Cerceris rybyensis. Lineage (NCBI taxonomy): Eukaryota > Metazoa > Arthropoda > Insecta > Hymenoptera > Crabronidae > Cerceris > Cerceris rybyensis. The sequence goes on from CAJUXP010000096.1 coordinate 36,174, forward strand.
GCGCTTTAGTCTCCGCTGTCACTGCGGAGGCAAAAGTCGCATCCAGCGGTGAACTTGTGTACCAAAATGTGTTTTTTATCATCTCCAATGGTCGTTTTTTTCTCAGCAGCAACCGCGGAGATAAAAAACGCATCCGCGCTGAATCGGTGTAGCAAAATGCGTTTCTTTCATCTCTGCGGGCGCTTTTGTCTCCGCTGTCACTGCGGAGGCAAAAGTCGCATCCAGCGGTGAACTTGTGTACCAAAATGTGTTTTTTATCATCTCCAATGGTCGTTTTTTTCTCAGCAGCAACCGCGGAGATAAAAAACGCATCCGCGCTGAATCGGTGTATCAAAATGCGTTTCTTTCATCTCTGCGGGCGCTTTTGTCTCCGCTGTCACTGCGGAGGCAAAAGTCGCATCCAGCGGTGAACTTGTGTACCAAAATGTGTTTTTTATCATCTCCAATGGTCGTTTTTTTCTCAGCAGCAACCGCGGAGATAAAAAACGCATCCGCGCTGAATCGGTGTAGCAAATTGCGTTTATTTCATCTCTGCGGGCGCTTTTGTCTCCGTTGTCACTGCGGAGGCAAAAAATGCATACAGCGGTGAACTTGTGTAGCAAAATGTGTTTTTTATCATCTCCAATGGTCGTTTTTTTCTCAGCAGCAACCGCGGAGATAAAAAACACATCCGCGCTGAATCGGTGTATCAAAATGCGTTTCTTTCATCTCTGCGGGCGCTTTTGTCTCCGCTGTCACTGCGGAGGCAAAAGTCGCATCCAGCGGTGAACTTGTGTAGCAAAATGTGTTTTTTACCATCTCCAATGGTCGTTTTTTTCTCAGCAGCAACCGCGGAGATAAAAAACGCATCCGCGCTGAATCGGTGTAGCAAATTGCGTTTATTTCATCTCTGCGGGCGCTTTTGTCTCCGCTGTCACTGCGGAGGCAAAAAATGCATACAGCGGTGAACTTGTGTAGCAAAATGTGTTTTTTACCATCTCCAATGGTCGTTTTTTTCTCAGCAGCAACCGCGGAGATAAAAAACGCATCCGCGCTGAATCGGTGTAGCAAATTGCGTTTATTTCATCTCTGCGGGCGCTTTTGTCTCCGTTGTCACTATGGAGGCAAAAAATGCATACAGCGGTGAACTTGTGTAGCAAAATGTGTTTTTTATCATCTCCAATGGTCGTTTTTTTCTCAGCAGCAACCGCGGAGATAAAAAACACATCCGCGCTGAATCGGTGTATCAAAATGCGTTTCTTTCATCTCTGCGGGCGCTTTTGTCTCCGCTGTCACTGCGGAGGCAAAAGTCGCATCCAGCGGTGAACTTGTGTAGCAAAATGTGTTTTTTACCATCTCCAATGGTCGTTTTTTTCTCAGCAGCAACCGCGGAGATAAAAAACGCATCCGCGCTGAATCGGTGTAGAAAAATGCGTTTCTTTCATCTCTGCGGGCGCTTTTGTCTCCGCTGTCACTGCGGAGGCAAAAGTCGCATCCAGCGGTGAACCTGTGTACCAAAATGTGTTTTTTATAATCTCCAATGGTCGTTTTTTTCTCAGCAGCTACCGCGGAGATAAAAAACGCATCCGCGCTGAATCGGTGTATCAAAATGCGTTTCTTTCATCTCTGCGGGCGCTTTTGTCTCCGCTGTCACTGCGGAGGCAAAAGTCGCATCCAGCGGTGAACATGTGTACCAAAATGTGTTTTTTACCATCTCCAATGGTCGTTTTTTTCTCAGCAGTAACCGCGGAGATAAAAAACGCATCCGCTCTGAATCGGTTTATCAAAATGCGTTTATTTCATCTCTGCGGGCGCTTTTGTCTCCGCTGTCACTGCGAAGGCAAAAGTCGCATCCAGCGGTGAACTTGTGTAGCAAAATGTGTTTTTTATCATCTCCAATGGTCGTTTTTTTCTCAGCAGCAACCGCGGAGATAAAAAACGCATCCGCGCTGAATCGGTTTATCAAAATGCGTTTATTTCATCTCTGCGGGCGCTTTTGTCTCCGCTGTCACTGCGAAGGCAAAAGTCGCATCCAGCGGTGAACTTGTGTAGCAAAATGTGTTTTTCATCATCTCCAATGGTCGTTTTTTTCTCAGCAGCAACCGCGGAGATAAAAAACGCATCCGCGCTGAATCGGTGTATCAAAATGCGTTTATTTCATCTCTGCGGGCGCTTTTGTCTCCGCTGTCACTGCGGAGGCAAAAAACGCATCCAGCGGTGAACTTGTGTAGCAAAATGTGTTTTTTATCATCTCCTATGGTCGTTTTTTTCTCAGCAGCAACCGCGGAGATAAAAAACGCATCCGCGCTGAATCGGTGAAGCAAAATACGTTTTTTTCATCTCTGCGGGCGCTTTAGTCTCCGCTGTCACTGCGGAGGCAAAAGTCGCATCCAGCGGTGAACTTGTGTACCAAAATGTGTTTTTTATCATCTCCAATGGTCGTTTTTTTCTCAGCAGCAACCGCGGAGATAAAAAACGCATCCGCGCTGAATCGGTGTAGCAAAATGCGTTTCTTTCATCTCTGCGGGCGCTTTTGTCTCCGCTGTCACTGCGGAGGCAAAAGTCGCATCCAGCGGTGAACTTGTGTACCAAAATGTGTTTTTTATCATCTCCAATGGTCGTTTTTTTCTCAGCAGCAACCGCGGAGATAAAAAACGCATCCGCGCTGAATCGGTGTATCAAAATGCGTTTCTTTCATCTCTGCGGGCGCTTTTGTCTCCGCTGTCACTGCGGAGGCAAAAGTCGCATCCAGCGGTGAACTTGTGTACCAAAATGTGTTTTTTATCATCTCCAATGGTCGTTTTTTTCTCAGCAGCAACCGCGGAGATAAAAAACGCATCCGCGCTGAATCGGTGTAGCAAATTGCGTTTATTTCATCTCTGCGGGCGCTTTTGTCTCCGTTGTCACTGCGGAGGCAAAAAATGCATACAGCGGTGAACTTGTGTAGCAAAATGTGTTTTTTATCATCTCCAATGGTCGTTTTTTTCTCAGCAGCAACCGCGGAGATAAAAAACACATCCGCGCTGAATCGGTGTATCAAAATGCGTTTCTTTCATCTCTGCGGGCGCTTTTGTCTCCGCTGTCACTGCGGAGGCAAAAGTCGCATCCAGCGGTGAACTTGTGTAGCAAAATGTGTTTTTTACCATCTCCAATGGTCGTTTTTTTCTCAGCAGCAACCGCGGAGATAAAAAACGCATCCGCGCTGAATCGGTGTATCAAAATGCGTTTCTTTCATCTCTGCGGGCGCTTTTGTCTCCGCTGTCACTGCGGAGGCAAAAGTCGCATCCAGCGGTGAACTTGTGTACCAAAATGTGTTTTTTATCATCTCCAATGGTCGTTTTTTTCTCAGCAGCAACCGCGGAGATAAAAAACGCATCCGCGCTGAATCGGTGTAGCAAATTGCGTTTATTTCATCTCTGCGGGCGCTTTTGTCTCCGTTGTCACTGCGGAGGCAAAAAATGCATACAGCGGTGAACTTGTGTAGCAAAATGTGTTTTTTATCATCTCCAATGGTCGTTTTTTTCTCAGCAGCAACCGCGGAGATAAAAAACACATCCGCGCTGAATCGGTGTATCAAAATGCGTTTCTTTCATCTCTGCGGGCGCTTTTGTCTCCGCTGTCACTGCGGAGGCAAAAGTCGCATCCAGCGGTGAACTTGTGTAGCAAAATGTGTTTTTTACCATCTCCAATGGTCGTTTTTTTCTCAGCAGCAACCGCGGAGATAAAAAACGCATCCGCGCTGAATCGGTGTAGCAAATTGCGTTTATTTCATCTCTGCGGGCGCTTTTGTCTCCGCTGTCACTGCGGAGGCAAAAAATGCATACAGCGGTGAACTTGTGTAGCAAAATGTGTTTTTTACCATCTCCAATGGTCGTTTTTTTCTCAGCAGCAACCGCGGAGATAAAAAACGCATCCGCGCTGAATCGGTGTAGCAAATTGCGTTTATTTCATCTCTGCGGGCGCTTTTGTCTCCGTTGTCACTATGGAGGCAAAAAATGCATACAGCGGTGAACTTGTGTAGCAAAATGTGTTTTTTATCATCTCCAATGGTCGTTTTTTTCTCAGCAGCAACCGCGGAGATAAAAAACACATCCGCGCTGAATCGGTGTATCAAAATGCGTTTCTTTCATCTCTGCGGGCGCTTTTGTCTCCGCTGTCACTGCGGAGGCAAAAGTCGCATCCAGCGGTGAACTTGTGTAGCAAAATGTGTTTTTTACCATCTCCAATGGTCGTTTTTTTCTCAGCAGCAACCGCGGAGATAAAAAACGCATCCGCGCTGAATCGGTGTAGAAAAATGCGTTTCTTTCATCTCTGCGGGCGCTTTTGTCTCCGCTGTCACTGCGGAGGCAAAAGTCGCATCCAGCGGTGAACTTGTGTACCAAAATGTGTTTTTTATCATCTCCAATGGTCGTTTTTTTCTCAGCAGCAACCGCGGAGATAAAAAACGCATCCGCGCTGAATCGGTGTAGCAAATTGCGTTTATTTCATCTCTGCGGGCGCTTTTGTCTCCGTTGTCACTGCGGAGGCAAAAAATGCATACAGCGGTAAACTTGTGTAGCAAAATGTGTTTTTTATCATCTCCAATGGTCGTTTTTTTCTCAGCAGCAACCGCGGAGATAAAAAACACATCCGCGCTGAATCGGTGTATCAAAATGCGTTTCTTTCATCTCTGCGGGCGCTTTTGTCTCCGCTGTCACTGCGGAGGGAAAAGTCGCATCCAGCGGTGAACTTGTGTAGCAAAATGTGTTTTTTATCATCTCCTATGGTCGTTTTTTTCTCAGCAGCAACCGCGGAGTTAAAAAACGCATCCACGCTGAATCGGTGTAGCAAAATGCGTTTCTTTCATCTCTGCGGGCGCTTTTGTCTCCGCTATCACTGCGGAGGCAAAACTCGCATCCAGCGGTGAACCTGTGTACCAAAATGTGTTTTTTACCATCTCCAATGGTCGTTTTTTTCTCAGCAGCTACCGCGGAGATAAAAAACGCATCCGCGCTGAATCGGTGTATCAAAATGCGTTTCTTTCATCTCTGCGGGCGCTTTTGTCTCCGCTGTCACTACGAAGGCAAAAGTCGCATCCAGCGGTGAACTTGTGTAGCAAAATGTGTTTTTTATCATCTCCAATGGTCGTTTTTTTCTCAGCAGCAACCGCGGAGACAAAAAACTCATCCGCGCTGAATCGGTGTATCAAAATGCGTTTCTTTCATCTCTGCGGGCGCTTTTGTCTCCGCTGTCACTGCGGAGGCAAAAGTCGCATCCAGCGGTGAACTTGTGTAGCAAAATGTGTTTTTTATCATCTCCAATGGTCGTTTTTTTCTCAGCAGCAACCGCGGAGATAAAAAACGCATCCGCGCTGAATCGGTGTAGCAAAATGCGTTTCTTTCATCTCTGCGGGCACTTTGGTCTCCGCTGTCACTGCGGAGGCAAAAGTCGCATCCAGCGGTGAACCTGTGTACCAAAATGTGTTTTTTATAATCTCCAATGGTCGTTTTTTTCTCAGCAGCTACCGCGGAGATAAAAAACGCATCCGCGCTGAATCGGTGTATCAAAATGCGTTTCTTTCATCTCTGCGGGCGCTTTTGTCTCCGCTGTCACTGCGGAGGCAAAAGTCGCATCCAGCGGTGAACATGTGTACCAAAATGTGTTTTTTACCATCTCCAATGGTCGTTTTTTTCTCAGCAGTAACCCCGGAGATAAAAAACGCATCCGCTCTGAATCGGTGTAGCAAATTGCGTTTATTTCATCTCTGCGGGCGCTTTTGTCTCCGTTGTCACTGCGGAGGCAAAAGTCGCATCCAGCGGTGAACTTGTGTACCAAAATGTGTTTTTATCATCTCCAATGGTCGTTTTTTTCTCAGCAGCAACCGCGGATATAAAAAACGCATCCGCGCTGAATCGGTGTATCAAAATGCGTTCCTTTCATCTCTGCGGGCGCTTTTGTCTCCGCTGTCACTGCGGAGGCAAAAGTCGCATCCAGCGGTGAACTTGTGTAGCAAAATGTGTTTTTTATCATCTCCAATGGTCGTTTTTTTCTCGGCAGCAACCGCAGAGATAAAAAACGCATCCGCGCTGAATCGGTGTAGCAAAATGCGTTTCTTTCATCTCTGCGGGCGCTTTTGTCTCCGCTGTCACTGCGGAGGCAAAAGTCGCATCCAGCGGTGAACTTGTGTACCAAAATGTGTTTTTTATCATCTCCAATGGTCGTTTTTTTCTCAGCAGCAACCGCGGAGACAAAAAACTCATCCGCGCTGAATCGGTGTATCAAAATGCGTTTCTTTCAGCTCTGCGGGCGCTTTTGTCTCCGCTGTCACTGCGGAGGCAAAAGTCGCATCCAGCGGTGAACTTGTGTAGCAAAATGTGTTTTTTACCATCTCCAATGGTCGTTTTTTTCTCAGCAGCAACCGCGGAGATAAAAAACGCATCCGCGCTGAATCGGTGTATCAAAATGCGTTTCTTTCATCTCTGCGGGCGCTTTTGTCTCCGCTGTCACTGCGGAGGCATTAAGTCGCATCCAGCGGTGAACTTGTGTAGCAAAATGTGTTTTTTACCATCTCCAATGGTCGTTTTTTTCTCAGCAGCAACCGCGGAGATAAAAAACGCATCCGCGCTGAATCGGTGTAGCAAATTGCGTTTATTTCATCTCTGCGGGCGCTTTTGTCTCCGTTGTCACTGCGGAGGCAAAAAATGCATACAGCGGTGAACTTGTGTAGCAAAATGTGTTTTTTATCATCTCCAATGGTCGTTTTTTTCTCAGCAGCAACCGCGGAGATAAAAAACACATCCGCGCTGAATCGGTGTATCAAAATGCGTTTCTTTCATCTCTGCGGGCGCTTTTGTCTCCGCTGTCACTGCGGAGGCAAAAGTCGCATCCAGCGGTGAACTTGTGTAGCAAAATGTGTTTTTTACCATCTCCAATGGTCGTTTTTTTCTCAGCAGCAACCGCGGAGATAAAAAACGCATCCGCGCTGAATCGGTGTAGCAAATTGCGTTTATTTCATCTCTGCGGGCGCTTTTGTCTCCGCTGTCACTGCGGAGGCAAAAAATGCATACAGCGGTGAACTTGTGTAGCAAAATGTGTTTTTTACCATCTCCAATGGTCGTTTTTTTCTCAGCAGCAACCGCGGAGATAAAAAACGCATCCGCGCTGAATCGGTGTAGCAAATTGCGTTTATTTCATCTCTGCGGGCGCTTTTGTCTCCGTTGTCACTGCGGAGGTAAAAAATGCATACAGCGGTGAACTTGTGTAGCAAAATGTGTTTTTTATCATCTCCAATGGTCGTTTTTTTCTCAGCAGCAACCGCGGAGATAAAAAACACATCCGCGCTGAATCGGTGCATCAAAATGCGTTTCTTTCATCTCTGCGGGCGCTTTTGTCTCCGCTGTCACTGCGGAGGCAAAAGTCGCATCCAGCGGTGAACTTGTGTAGCAAAATGTGTTTTTTACCATCTCCAATGGTCGTTTTTTTCTCAGCAGCAACCGCGGAGATAAAAAACGCATCCGCGCTGAATCGGTGTAGAAAAATGCGTTTCTTTCATCTCTGCGGGCGCTTTTGTCTCCGCTGTCACTGCGGAGGCAAAAGTCGCATCCAGCGGTGAACTTGTGTACCAAAATGTGTTTTTTATCATCTCCAATGGTCGTTTTTTTTCTCAGCAGCAACCGCGGAGATAAAAAACGCATCCGCGCTGAATCGGTGTAGCAAAATGCGTTTCTTTCATCTCTGCAGGCGCTTTTGTCTCCGCTGTCACTGCGGAGGCAAAATTCGCATCCAGCGGTGAACTTGTGTAGCAAAATGTGTTTTTTACCATCTCCAATGGTCGTTTTTTTCTCAGCAGCAACCGCGGAGATAAAAACGCATCCGCGCTGAATCGGTGTAGCAAAACGCGTTTATTTCATCTCTGCGGGCGCTTTTGTCTCCGCAGTCACTGCGGCGGCAAAAAATGCATCCAGCGGTGAACTTGTGTAGCAAAATGTGTTTTTTATCATCTCCTATGGTCGTTTTTTTCTCAGCAGCAACCGCGGAGATAAAAAACGCATCCGCGCTGAATCGTTGAAGCAAAATACGTTTTTTTCATCTCTGCGGGCGCTTTAGTCTCCGCTGTCACTGCGGAGGCAAAAGTCGCATCCAGCGGTGAACTTGTGTACCAAAATGTGTTTTTTATCATCTCCAATGGTCGTTTTTTTCTCAGCAGCAACCGCGGAGATAAAAAACGCATCCGCGCTGAATCGGTGTAGCAAAATGCGTTTCTTTCATCTCTGCGGGCGCTTTTGTCTCCGCTGTCACTGCGGAGGCAAAAGTCGCATCCAGCGGTGAACTTGTGTAGCAAAATGTGTTTTTTACCATCTCCAATGGTCGTTTTTTTCTCAGCAGCAACCGCGGAGATAAAAACGCATTCCGCGCTGAATCGGTGTAGCAAAACGCGTTTATTTCATCTCTGCGGGCACTTTTGTCTCCGCTGTCACTGCGGCGGCAAAAAATGCATCCAGCGGTGAACTTGTGTAGCAAAATGTGTTTTTTATCATCTCCTATGGTCGTTTTTTTCTCAGCAGCAACCGCGGAGTTAAAAAACGCATCCACGCTGAATCGGTGTAGCAAAATGCGTTTCTTTCATCTCTGCGGGCGCTTTTGTCTCCGCTATCACTGCGGAGGCAAAACTCGCATCCAGCGGTGAACCTGTGTACCAAAATGTGTTTTTTATCATCTCCAATGGTCGTTTTTTTCTCAGCAGCTACCGCGGAGATAAAAAACGCATCCGCGCTGAATCGGTGTATCAAAATGCGTTTCTTTCATCTCTGCGGGCGCTTTTGTCTCCGCTGTCACTACGAAGGCAAATGTCGCATCCAGCGGTGAACTTGTGTAGCAAAATGTGTTTTTTATCATCTCCAATGGTCGTTTTTTTCTCAGCAGCAACCGCGGAGACAAAAAACTCATCCGCGCTGAATCGGTGTATCAAAATGCGTTTCTTTCATCTCTGCGGGCGCTTTTGTCTCCGCTGTCACTGCGGAGGCAAAAGTCGCATCCAGCGGTGAACTTGTGTAGCAAAATGTGTTTTTTATCATCTCCAATGGTCGTTTTTTTCTCAGCAGCAACCGCGGAGATAAAAAACGCATCCGCGCTGAATCGGTGTAGCAAAATGCGTTTCTTTCATCTCTGCGGGCACTTTGGTCTCCGCTGTCACTGCGGAGGCAAAAGTCGCATCCAGCGGTGAACCTGTGTACCAAAATGTGTTTTTTATAATCTCCAATGGTCGTTTTTTTCTCAGCAGCTACCGCGGAGATAAAAAACGCATCCGCGCTGAATCGGTGTATCAAAATGCGTTTCTTTCATCTCTGCGGGCGCTTTTGTCTCCGCTGTCACTGCGGAGGCAAAAGTCGCATCCAGCGGTGAACTTGTGTACCAAAATGTGTTTTTTACCATCTCCAATGGTCGTTTTTTTCTCAGCAGTAACCGCGGAGATAAAAAACGCATCCGCTCTGAATCGGTGTAGCAAATTGCGTTTATTTCATCTCTGCGGGCGCTTTTGTGTCCGTTGTCACTGCGGAGGCAAAAAATGCATACAGCGGTGAACTTGTGTAGCAAAATGTGTTTTTTATCATCTCCAATGGTCGTTTTTTTCTCAGCAGCAACCGCGGAGATAAAAAACGCATCCGCGCTGAATCGGTGTATCAAAATGCGTTTCTTTCATCTCTGCGGGCGCTTTTGTCTCCGCTGTCACTGCGGAGGCAAAAGTCGGATCCAGCGGTGAACTTGTGTAGCAAAATGTGTTTTTTACCATCTCCAATGGTCGTTTTTTTCTCAGCAGCAACCGCGGAGATAAAAAACGCATCCGCGCTGAATCGGTGTAGCAAATTGCGTTTATTTCATCTCTGCGGGCGCTTTTGTCTCCGTTGTCACTGCGGAGGCAAAAAATGCATACAGCGGTGAACTTGTGTAGCAAAATGTGTTTTTTATCATCTCCAATGGTCGTTTTTTTCTCAGCAGCAACCGTGGAGATAAAAAACGCATCCGCGCTGAATCGGTGTAGCAAAATGCGTTTCTTTCATCTCTGCGGGCGCTTTTGTCTCCGCTGTCACTGCGGAGGCAAAAGTCGCATCCAGCGGTGAACTTGTGTACCAAAATGTGTTTTTTATCATCTCCAATGGTCGTTTTTTTTCTCAGCAGCAACCGCGGAGATAAAAAACGCATCCGCGCTGAATCGGTGTAGCAAAATGCGTTTCTTTCATCTCTGCGGGCGCTTTTGTCTCCGCTGTCACTGCGGAGGCAAAAGTCGCATCCAGCGGTGAACTTGTGTAGCAAAATGTGTTTTTTACCATCTCCAATGGTCGTTTTTTTCTCAGCAGCAACCGCGGAGATAAAAACGCATTCCGCGCTGAATCGGTGTAGCAAAACGCGTTTATTTCATCTCTGCGACCGCTTTTGTCTCCGCTGTCACTGCGAAGGCAAAAGTCTCATCCAGCGGTCAACTTGTGTTGCAAAATGTGTTTTTTATTATCTCCAATGGTCGTTTTTTTCTCAGCAGCAACCGCGGAGATAAAAAATTAATCCGCGCTGAATCGGTGTATCAAAATACGTTTATTTCATTTCTGCGGGCGCTTTTGTCTCCGCTGTCACTGCGGAGGCAAATGTCGCATCCAGCGGTGAACTTGTGTAGCAAAATGTGTTTTTTATCATCTCCAATGGTCGTTTTTTTCTCAGCAGCAACCGCGGTGATAAAAAACGCATCCGCGCTGAATCGGTGTAGCAAAATGCGTTTCTTTCATCTCTGCGGGCGCTTTTGTCTCCGCTGGCACTACGGAGGCAAAAAATGCATACAGCGGTGAACTTATGTAGCAAAATGTGTTTTTTACCATCTCCAATGGTCGTTTTTTTCTCAGCAGCAACCGCGGAGTTGAAAAACGCATCTGCGCTGAATCGGTGTATCAAAATGCGTTTATTTCATCTCTGCGGGCGCTTTTGTCTCCGCTGTCACTGCGGAGGCAAAAGTCGCATCCAGCGGTGAACTTGTGTAGCAAAATATGTTTTTTATCATCTCCTATGGTCGTTTTTTTCTCAGCAGCAACCGCGGAGATAAAAAACGCATCCGCGCTGAGTCGGTGTTTCAAAATGCGTTTATTTCATCTCTGCGGGCGCTTTTGTCTCCGCTGTCACTGCGGAGGCAAAAGTCGCATCCAGCGGTGAACTTGTGTAGCAAAATGTGTTTTTTATTATCTCCAATGATCGTTTTTTTCTCAGCAGCAACCGCGGAGATAAAAAACGCATCCGCGCTGAATCGGTGTATCAAAATTGCGTTTATTTCATCTCTGCGGGCGCTTTTGTCTCCGCTGTCACTGCGGAGGCAAAAGTCGCATCCAGCGGTGAACTTGTGTAGCAAAATGTGTTTTTTATCATCTCCTATGGTTGTTTTTTTCTCAGCAATAACCGCGGATATAAAAAACGCATCCGCGCTGAATCGGTGTATCAAAATGCGTTTATTTCATCTCTGCGGGCGCTTTTGTCTCCGCTGTCACTACGGAGGCAAAAAATGCATACAGCGGTGAACTTGTGTAGCAAAATTGTGTTTTTTACCATCTCCAATGGTCGTTTTTTTCTCAGCAGCAACCGCGGAGATAAAAAACGCATCTGCGCTTCATCGGTGTATAAAAATGCGTTTATTTCATCTCTGCGGGCGCTTTTGTCTCCGCTGTCACTGCGGAGGCAAATGTCGCATCCAGCGGTGAACTTGTGTAGCAAAATGTGTTTTTTATCATCTCCTATGGTCGTTTTTTTCTCAGCAGCAACCGCGGTGATAAAAAACGCATCCGCGCTGAATCGGTGTAGCAAAATGCGTTTCTTTCATCTCTGCGGGCGCTTTTGTCTCCGCTGGCACTACGGAGGCAAAAAATGCATACAGCGGTGAACTTATGTAGCAAAATGTGTTTTTTACCATCTCCAATGGTCGTTTTTTTCTCAGCAGCAACCGCGGAGTTGAAAAACGCATCTGCGCTGAATCGGTGTATCAAAATGCGTTTATTTCATCTCTGCGGGCGCTTTTGTCTCCGCTGTCACTGCGGAGGCAAAAGTCGCATCCAGCGGTGAACTTGTGTAGCAAAATATGTTTTTTATCATCTCCTATGGTCGTTTTTTTCTCAGCAGCAACCGCGGAGATAAAAAACGCATCCGCGCTGAATCGGTGTTTCAAAATGCGTTTATTTCATCTCTGCGGGCGCTTTTGTCTCCGCTGTCACTGCGGAGGCAAAAGTCGCATCCAGCGGTGAACTTGTGTAGCAAAATGTGTTTTTTATTATCTCCAATGATCGTTTTTTTCTCAGCAGCAACCGCGGAGATAAAAAACGCATCCGCGCTGAATCGGTGTATCAAAATTGCGTTTATTTCATCTCTGCGGGCGCTTTTGTCTCCGCTGTCACTGCGGAGGCAAAAGTCGCATCCAGCGGTGAACTTGTGTAGCAAAATGTGTTTTTTATCATCTCCTATGGTTGTTTTTTTCTCAGCAATAACCGCGGATATAAAAAACGCATCCGCGCTGAATCGGTGTATCAAAATGCGTTTATTTCATCTCTGCGGGCGCTTTTGTCTCCGCTGTCACTACGGAGGCAAAAAATGCATACAGCGGTGAACTTGTGTAGCAAAATTGTGTTTTTTACAATCTCCAATGGTCGTTTTTTTCTCAGCAGCAACCGCGGAGATAAAAAACGCATCTGCGCTTCATCGGTGTATAAAAATGCGTTTATTTCATCTCTGCGGGCGCTTTTGTCTCCGCTGTCACTGCGGAGGCAAATGTCGCATACAGCGGTGAACTTGTGTAGCAAAATGTGTTTTTTATCATCTCCTATGGTCGTTTTTTTCTCAGCAACAACCGCGGATATAAAAAACGCATCCGCGCTGAATCGGTGTATCAAAATGCGTTTATTTCATCTCTGCGGGCGCTTTTGTCTCCGCTGTCACTACGGAGGCAAAAAATGCATACAGCGGTGAACTTGTGTAGCAAACTGTGTTTTTTACCATCTCCAATGGTCGTTTTTTTCTCAGCAGCAACCGCGGAGATAAAAAACGCATCTGCGCTGAATCGGTGTATCAAAATGCGTTTATTTCATCTCTGCGGGCGCTTTTGTCTCCGGTGTCACTGCGGAGGCAAATGTCGCATACAGCGGTGAACTTGTGTAGCAAATTGTGTTTTTTATCATCTCCTATGGTCGTTTTTTTCTCAGCAACAACCGCGGAGATAAAAAACGCATCCGCGCTGAATCGGTGTATCAAAATGCGTTTATTTCATCTCTGCGGGCGCTTTTGTCTCCGCTGTCACTACGGAGGCAACAAATGCATACAGCGGTGAACTTGTGTAGCAAAATGTGTTTTTTATTATCTCCAATGATCGTTTTTTTTCTCAGCAGCATCCGCGGAGATAAAAAACGCATCCGCGCTGAATCGGTGTAGCAAAATGCGTTTATTTCATCTCTGCGGGCGCTTTTGTCTCCACTGTCACTGCGGAGGCAAAAGTCGCATCCAGCGGTGAACTTGTGTAGCAAAATGTGTTTTTTATCATCTCCTAAGGTCGTTTTTTTCTCAGCAGCAACCGCGGAGATAAAAAACGCATCCGCGCTGAATCGGTGTTTCAAAATGCGTTTATTTCATCTCTGCGGGCGCTTTTGTCTCCGCTGTCACTGCGGAGGCAAAAGTCGCATCCAGCGGTGAACTTGTGTAGCAAAATGTGTTTTTTATTATCTCCAATGGTCGTTTTTTTCTCAGCAGCAACCGCGGAGATAAAAAACGCATCCGCGCTGAATCGGTGTAGCAAAATGCGTTTATTTCATCTCTGCGGGCGCTTTTGTCTCCGCTGTCACTACGGAGGCAACAAATGCATACAGCGGTGAACTTGTGTAGCAAAATGTGTTTTTTATTATCTCCAATGATCGTTTTTTTCTCAGCAGCATCCGCGGAGATAAAAAACGCATCCGCGCTGAATCGGTGTAGCAAAATGCGTTTATTTCATCTCTGCGGGCGCTTTTGTCTCCACTGTCACTGCGGAGGCAAAAGTCGCATCCAGCGGTGAACTTGTGTAGCAAAATGTGTTTTTTATCATCTCCTAAGGTCGTTTTTTTCTCAGCAGCAACCGCGGAGATAAAAAACGCATCCGCGCTGAATCGGTGTTTCAAAATGCGTTTATTTCATCTCTGCGGGCGCTTTTGTCTCCGCTGTCACTGCGGAGGCAAAAGTCGCATCCAGCGGTGAACTTGTGTAGCAAAATGTGTTTTTTATCATCTCCAATGGTCGTTTTTTTCTCAGCAGGCAACCGCGGAGATAAAAAACGCATCCGCGCTGAATCGGTGTAGCAAAATGCGTTTATTTCATCTCTGCGGGCGCTTTTGTCTCCGCTGTCACTGCGAAGGCAAAAGTCGCATCCAGCGGTGAACTTGTGTAGCAAAACGTGTTTTTTACCATCTCCAATGGTCGTTTTTTTTCAGCAACAACCGCGTAGATAAAAAACGCATCCGCGCTGAATCGGTGTATCAAAATGCGTTTATTTCATCTCTACGGGCGCTTTTGTCTCCGCTGTCACTGCGGAGGCAAAAAACGCATCCAGCGGTGAACTTGTGTAGCAAAATGTGTTTTTTACCATCTCCAATGGTCGTTTTTTTCTCAGCAGCAACCGCGGAGATAAAAAACGCATTCGCGCTGTATCGGTGTATCAAAATGCGTTTATTTCATCTCTGCGGGCGCTTTTGTCTCCGCTGTCACTGCGGAGGCAAAAAACGCATCCAGCGGTGAACTTGTGTAGCAAAATGTGTTTTTACCATCTCCAATGGTCGTTTTTTTCTCAGCCGCAACCGCGGAGATAAAAAACGCATCCGCGCTGAATCGGTGTAGCAAAATGCGTTTATTTCATCTCTGCGACCGCTTTTGTCTCCGCTGTCACTGCGAAGGCAAAAGTCTCATCCAGCGGTCAACTTGTGTTGCAAAATGTGTTTTTTATCATCTCCAATGGTCGTTTTTTTCTCAGCAGCAACCGCGGAGATAAAAAACGCATCCGCGCTGAATCGGTGTATCAAAATGCGTTTCTTTCATCTCTGCGGGCGCTTTTGTCTCCGCTGTCACTGCGAAGGCAAATGTCGCATCCAGCGGTGAACTTGTGTAGCAAAATGTGTTTTTTACCATCTCCAATGGTCGTTTTTTTTTCAGCAACAACCGCGTAGATAAAAAAACGCATCCGCGCTGAATCGGTGTATCAAAATGCGTTTATTTCATCTCTGCGGGTGCTTTTGTCTCCGCTGTCACTGCGGAGGCAAAAAACGCATCCAGCGGTGAACTTGTGTAGCAAAATGTGTTTTTTACCATCTCCAATGGTCGTTTTTTTCTCAGCAGCAACCGCGGAGATAAAAAACGCACCCGCGCTGAATCGGTTTATCAAAATGCGTTTATTTCATCTCTGCGGGCGCTTTTGTCTCCGCTGTCAATGCGGAGGCACAAAACGCATCCAGCGGTGAACTTGTGTAGCAAAATGTGTTTTTTACCATCTCCAATGGTCGTTTTTTTCTCAGTAGCAACCGCGGAGATAAAAAACGCATCTGCGCTGAATCGGTGTAGCAAAATGCGTTTATTTCATCTCTGCGGGCGCTTTTGTCTCCGCTGTCACTGCGAAGGCAAAAGTCGCATCCAGCGGTGAACTTGTGTAGCAAAACGTGTTTTTTACCATCTCCAATGGTCGTTTTTTTCTCAGCAGCAACCGCGGAGATAAAAAACGCATCCGCGCTGAATCGGTGTAGCAAAACGCGTTTATTTCATCTCTCCGGGCGCTTTTGTCTCCGCTGTCACTACGGAGGCAAAAAATGCATACAGCGGTGAACTTGTGTAGCAAAATGTGTTTTTATCATCTCCAATGGTCGTTTTTTACTCAGCAGCAACCGCGAAGATAAAAAACGCATCCGCGCTGAATCGGTGTATCAAAATGCGTTTCTTTCATCTCTGCGACCGCTTTTGTCTCCGCTGTCACTGCGAAGGCAAAAGTCTCATCCAGCGGTCAACTTGTGTTGCAAAATGTGTTTTTTATTATCTCCAATGGTCGTTTTTTTCTCAGCAGCAACCTCGGAGATAAAAAATTAATCCGCGCTGAATCGGTGTATCAAAATACGTTTATTTCATTTCTGCGGGCGCTTTTGTCTCCGCTGTCACTGCGGAGGCAAATGTCGCATCCAGCGGTGAACTTGTGTAGTATAATGTGTTTTTTATCATCTCCAATGGTCGTTTTTTTCTCAGCAGCAACCGCGGTGATAAAAAACGCATCCGCGCTGAATCGGTGTAGCAAAATGCGTTTCTTTCATCTCTGCGGGCGCTTTTGTCTCCGCTGGCACTACGGAGGCAAAAAATGCATACAGCGGTGAACTTATGTAGCAAAATGTGTTTTTTACCATCTCCAATGGTCGTTTTTTTCTCAGCAGCAACCGCGGAGTTGAAAAACGCATCTGCGCTGAATCGGTGTATCAAAATGCGTTTATTTCATCTCTGTGGGCGCTTTTGTCTCCGCTGTCACTGCGAAGGCAAAAGTCGCATCCAGCGGTGAACTTGTGTAGCAAAACGTGTTTTTTACCATCTCCAATGGTCGTTTTTTTTTCAGCAACAACCGCGTAGATAAAAAACGCATCCGCGCTGAATCGGTGTATCAAAATGCGTTTATTTCATCTCTGCGGGCGCTTTTGTCTCCGCTGTCACTGCGGAGGCAAAAAACGCATCCAGCGGTGAACTTGTGTAGCAAAATGTGTTTTTACCATCTCCAATGGTCGTTTTTTTCTCAGCCGCAACCGCGGAGATAAAAAACGCATCCGCGCTGAATCGGTGTAGCAAAATGCGTTTATTTCATCTCTGCGACCGCTTTTGTCTCCGCTGTCACTGCGAAGGCAAAAGTCTCATCCAGCGGTCAACTTGTGTAGCAAAATGTGTTTTTTATCATCTCCAATGGTCGTTTTTTTCTCAGCAGCAGCCGCGGAGATAAAAAACGCATCCGCGCTGAATCGGTGTATCAAAATGCGTTTATTTCATCTCTGCGGGCGCTGTTGTCTCCGCTGTCACTGCGGAGGCAAAAAACGCATCCAGCGGTGAACTTGTGTAGCAAAATGTGTTTTTTATCATCTCCAATGGTCGTTCTTTTCTCAGCAGCAACCGCGGAGATAAAAAACGCATCCGCGCTGAATCGGTGTTTCAAAATGCGTTTATTTCATCTCTGCGGGCGCTTTTGTCTCCGCTGTCACTGCGGAGGCAAAAAACGCATCCAGCGGTGAACTTGTGTAGCAAAATGTGTTTTTTTATCATCTCCAATGGTCGTTTTTTTCTCAGCAGCAACCGCAGAGATAAAAAATTAATCCGCGCTGAATCGGTGTATCAAAATGCGTTTATTTCATCTCTGCGGGCGCTTTTGTCTCCGCTGTCACTGCGGAGGCAAATGTCGCATCCAGCGGTGAACTTGTGTAGCAAAATGTGTTTTTAATCATCTCCAATGGTCGTTTTTTTCTCAGCAGCAACCGCGGAGATAAAAAATTAATCCGCGCTGAATCGGTGTATCAAAATACGTTTATTTCATTTCTGCGGGCGCTTTTGTCTCCGCTGTCACTGCGGAGGCAAAAGTCGCATGCAGCGGTGAACTTGTGTAGCAAAATGTGTTTTTTATCATCTCCTATGGTCGTTTTTTTCTCAGCAGCAACCGCGAAGATAAAAAACGCATCCGCGCTGAATCGGTGTAGCAAAATGCGTTTATTTCATCTCTGCGGGCGCTTTTGTCTCCGCTGTCACTGCGGAGGCAAATGTCGCATACAGCGGTGAACTTGTGTAGCAAAATGTGTTTTTTATCATCTCCTATGGTCGTTTTTTTCTCAGCAACAACCGCGGAGATAAAAAACGCATCCGCGCTGAATCGGTGTAGCAAAATGCGTTTATTTCATCTCTGCGGGCGCTTTTGTCTCCACTGTCACTGCGGAGGCAAAAGTCGCATCCAGCGGTGAACTTGTGTAGCAAAATGTGTTTTTTATCATCTCCTAAGGTCGTTTTTTTCTCAGCAGCAACCGCGGAGATATAAAACGCATCCGCGCTGAATCGGTGTTTCAAAATGCGTTTATTTCATCTCTGCGGGCGCTTTTGTCTCCGCTGTCACTGCGGAGGCAAAAGTCGCATCCAGCGGTGAACTTGTGTAGCAAAATGTGTTTTTTATTATCTCCAATGGTCGTTTTTTTCTCAGCAGCAACCGCGGAGATAAAAAACGCATCCGCGCTGAATCGGTGTAGCAAAATGCGTTTATTTCATCTCTGCGGGCGCTTTTGTCTCCGCTGTCACTGCGAAGGCAAAAGTCGCATCCAGCGGTGAACTTGTGTAGCAAAACGTGTTTTTTACCATCTCCAATGGTCGTTTTTTTTTCAGCAACAACCGCGTAGATAAAAAACGCATCCGCGCTGAATCGGTGTATCAAAATGCGTTTATTTCATCTCTACGGGCGCTTTTGTCTCCGCTGTCACTGCGGAGGCAAATAACGCATCCAGCGGTGAACTTGTGTAGCAAAATGTGTTTTTTACCATCTCCAATGGTCGTTTTTTTCTCAGCAGCAACCGCGGAGATAAAAAACGCATTCGCGCTGTATCGGTGTATCAAAATGCGTTTATTTCATCTCTGCGGGCGCTTTTGTCTCCGCTGTCACTGCGGAGGCAAAAAACGCATCCAGCGGTGAACTTGTGTAGCAAAATGTGTTTTTACCATCTCCAATGGTCGTTTTTTTCTCAGCGCAACCGCGGAGATAAAAAACGCATCCGCGCTGAATCGGTGTAGCAAAATGCGTTTATTTCATCTCTGCGACCGCTTTTGTCTCCGCTGTCACTGCGAAGGCAAAAGTCTCATCCAGCGGTCAACTTGTGTAGCAAAATGTGTTTTTTTATCATCTCCAATGGTCGTTTTTTTCTCAGCAGCAGCCGCGGAGATAAAAAACGCATCCGCGCTGAATCGGTGTATCAAAATGCGTTTATTTCATCTCTGCGGGCGCTGTTGTCTCCGCTGTCACTACGGAGGCAAAAAATGCATACAGCGGTGAACTTGTGTAGCAAAATGTGTTTTTCATCATCTCCAATGGTCGTTTTTTACTCAGCAGCAACCCGCGAAGATAAAAACTCATCCGCGCTGAATCGGTGTAGCAAAATGCGTTTCTTTCATCTCTGCGGGCGCTTTTGTCTCCGCTGTCACTGCGGAGGCAAAAGTCGAATCCAGCGGTGAACTTGTGTAGCAAAATGTGTTTTTTATTATCTCCAATGATCGTTTTTTTTCTCAGCAGCAACCGCGGAGATAAAAAACGCATCCGCGCTGAATCGGTGTATCAAAATGCGTTTATTTCATCTCTGCGGGCGCTTTGTCTCCGCTGTCACTGCGGAGGCAAAAAACGGATCCAGCGGTGAACTTGTGTAGCAAAATGTGTTTTTTATCACCTCCAATGGTCGTTTTTTTCTCAGCAGCAACCGCGAAGATAAAAAACGCATCCGCGCTGAATCGGTGTAGCAAAATGCGTTTATTTCATTTCTGCGGGCGCTTTTGTCTCCGCTGTCACTGCGGTGGCAAAAAACGCATCCAGCGGTGAACTTGTGTAGCAAAATGTGTTTTTTACCATCTCCAATGGTCGTTTTTTTCACAGCAGCAACCGCGGAGATAAAAAACGCATCCGCGCTGAATCGGTGTATCAAAATGCGTTTATTTCATCTCTGCGGGCGCTTTTGTCTCCGCTGTCACTGCGGAGGCAAAAGTCGCATCCAGCGGTGAACTTGTGTAGCAAAATGTGTTTTTTATCATCTCCTATGGTCGTTTTTTTCTCAGCAGCAACCGCGAAGATAAAAAACGCATCCGCGCTGAATCGGTGTAGCAAAATGCGTTTCTTTCATCTCTGCGGGCGCTTTTGTCTCAGCTGTCACTGCGGAGGCAAAAAACGCATCCAGCGGTGATCTTGTGAAGCAAAATGTGTTTTTTATCATCTCCTATGGTTTTTTTTTCTCAGCAGTAACCGCGGAGGTAAAAAACGCATCCGCGCTGAATCGGTTTATCAAAATGCGTTTATTTCATCTGTGCGGGCGCTTTTGTCTCCGCTGTCGCTGCGCAGGCAAAAAACGCATCCAGCGGTGAACTTGTGTAGCAAAATGTGTTTTTTATCATCTCCTATGGTCGTTTTTTTCTCAGCAGCAACCGCGGAGATAAAAAACGCATCCGCGCTGAATCGGTGTATCAAAATTGCGTTTATTTCATCTCTGCGGGCGCTTTTGTCTCCGCTGTCACTGCGGAGGCAAAAGTCGCATCCAGCGGTGAACTTGTGTAGAAAAATGTGTTTTTTATCATCTCCTATGGTTGTTTTTTTCTCAGCAATAACCGCGGAGATAAAAAACGCATCCGCGCTGAATTGGTGTATCAAAATGCGTTTATTTCATCTCTGCGGGCGCTTTTGTCTCCGCTGTCACTACGGAGGCAAAAAATGCATACAGCGGTGAACTTGTGTAGCAAAATGTGTTTTTTACCATCTCCAATGGTCGTTTTTTTCTCAGCAGCAACCGCGGAGATAAAAAACGCATCTGCGCTGAATCGGTGTATCAAAATGCGTTTATTTCATCTCTGCGGGCGCTTTTGTCTCCGCTGTCACTGCGGAGGCAAAAGTCGCATCCAGCGTTGAACTTGTGTAGCAAAATGTGTTTTTTATTATCTCCAATGATCGTTTTTTTCTCAGCAGCAACCGCGGAGATAAAAAACGCATCCGCGCTGAATCGGTTTATCAAAATGCGTTTATTTCATCTCTGCGGGCGCTTTTGTCTCCACTGTCACTGCGGAGGCAAAAGTCTCATCCAGCGGTGAACTTGTGTAGCAAAATGTGTTTTTTATCATCTCCTATGGTCGTTTTTTTCTCAGCAGCAACCGCGGAGATAAAAAACGCATCCGCGCTGAATCGGTGTAGCAAAATGCGTTTCTTTCATCTCTGCGGGCGCTTTTGTCTCCGCTGTCACTGCGGAGGCAAAAAATGCATACAGCGGTGAACTTGTGTAGCAAAATGTGTTTTTTACCATCTCCAATGGTCGTTATTTCTCAGCAGCAACCGCGGAGATAAAAAACGCATCCGCGCTGAATCGGTGTATCAAAATGCGTTTATTTCATCTCGGCGGGGGCTTTTGTCTCCGCTGTCACTGCGGTGGCAAAAAACGCATCCAGCGGTGAACTTGTGTAGCAAAATGTGTTTTTTACCATCTCCAATGGTCGTTTTTTTCACAGAAGCAACCGCGGCGATAAAAAACGCATCCGCGCTGAATCGCTGTATCAAAATGCGTTTATTTCATCTCTGCGGGCGCTTTTGTCTCCGCTCTCACTGCGGAGGCAAAAAAACGCATCCAGCGGTGAACTTGTGTAGCAAAATGTGTTTTTTTATCATCTCCAATGGTCGTTTTTTTCTCAGCAGCAACCGCGGAGATAAAAAATTAATCCGCGCTGAATCGGTGTATCAAAATGCGTTTATTTCATCTCTGCGGGCGCTTTTGTCTCCGCTGTCACTGCGGAGGCAAATGTCGCATCCAGCGGTGAACTTGTGTAGCAAAATGTGTTTTTTATCATCTCCAATGGTCGTTTTTTTCTCAGCAGCAACCGCGGAGATAAAAAATTAATCCGCGCTGAATCGGTGTATCAAAATGCGTTTATTTCATCTCTATGGGCGCTTTTGTCTCCGCTGTCACTGCGGAGGAAAATGACGCATCCAGCGGTTAACTTGTGTAGCAAAATGTGTTTTTTATCATCTCCAATGGTCGTTTTTTTCTCAGCAGCAACCGCGGTGATAAAAAACGCATCCGCGCTGAATCGGTGTAGCAAAATGCGTTTCTTTCATCTCTGCGGGCGCTTTTGTCTCCGCTGTCACTGCGGAGGCAAATGTCGCATCCAGCGGTGAACTGTGTAGCAAAATGTGTTTTTTATAATCTCCAATGGTCGTTTTTTTTCCCAGCAGCAACCGCGGAGATAAAAAACGCATCCGCGCTGAATCGGTGTATCAAAATGCGTTTATTTCATCTCTGCGGGCGCTTTTGTCTCCGCCGTCACTACGGAGGCAAAAAATGCATACAGCGGTGAACTTGTGTAGCAAAATGTGTTTTTTATTATCTCCAATGGTCGTTTTTTTCTCAGCAGCAACCGCGGAGATAAAAAATTAATCCGCGCTGAATCGGTGTATCAAAATACGTTTATTTCATTTCTGCGGGCGCTTTTGTCTCCGCTGTCACTGCGGAGGCAAATGTCGCATCCAGCGGTGAACTTGTGTAGCAAAATGTGTTTTTTATCATCTCCAATGGTCGTTTTTTTCTGAGCAGCAACCGCGGTGATAAAAAACGCATCCGCGCTGAATCGGTGTAGCAAAATGCGTTTCTTTCATCTCTGCGGGCGCTTTTGTCTCCACTGGCACTACGGAGGCAAAAAATGCATACAGCGGTGAACTTGTGTAGCAAATGTGCTTTTTACCATCTCCAATGGTCGTTTTTTTCTCAGCAGCAACCGCGGGAGATAACAAACGCATCCGTGCTGAATCGGTGTATCAAAATGCGTTTCTTTCATCTCTGCGGGCGCTTTTGTCTCCACTGGCACTACGGAGGCAAAAAATGCATACAGCGGTGAACTTGTGTAGCAAAATGTGCTTTTTACCATCTCCAATGTCGTTTTTTTCTCAGCAGCAACCGCGGAGATAACAAACGCATCCGTGCTGAATCGGTGTATCAAAATGCGTTTATTTCATCTCTGCGGGCGCTTTTGTCTCCGCTGTCACTGCGAGGCAAAAGTCGCATGCAGCGGTGAACTTGTGTAGCAAAATGTGTTTTTTATCATCTCCTATGGTCGTTTTTTTCTCAGCAGCAACCGCGAAGATAAAAAACGCATCCGCGCTGAATCGGTGTAGCAAAATGCGTTTCTTTCATCTCTGCGGGCGCTTTTGTCTCCGCTGTCACTGCGGAGGCAAAAAACGCATCCAGCGGTGAACTTGTGAAGCAAAATGTGTTTTTTTATCATCTCCTATGGTCGTTTTTTTCTCAGCAGTAACCGCGGAGATAAAAAAACGCATCCGCGCTGAATCGGTTTATCAAAATGCGTTTATTTCATCTGTGCGGGCGCTTTTGTCTCCGCTGTCGCTGCGCAGGCAAAAAAACGCATCCAGCGGTGAACTTGTGTAGCAAAATGTGTTTTTTTATCATCTCCTATGGTCGTTTTTTTTCTCAGCAGCAACCGCGGAGATAAAAAACGCATCCGCGCTGAATCGGTGTATCAAAATTGCGTTTATTTCATCTCTGCGGGCGCTTTTGTCTCCGCTGTCACTGCGGATGCAAAAGACGCATCCAGCGGTGAACTTGTGTAGGAAAATGTGTTTTTTATCATCTCCTATGGTTGTTTTTTTCTCAGCAATAACCGCGGAGATAAAAAACGCATCCGCGCTGAATCGGTGTATCAAAATGCGTTTATTTCATCTCTGCGGGCGCTTTGTCTCCGCTGTCACTACGGAGGCAAAAAATGCATACAGCGGTGAACTTGTGTAGTAAAATGTGTTTTTTATTATCTCCAATGGTCGTTTTTTTCTCAGCAGCAACCGCGGAGATAAAAAATTAATCCGCGCTGAATCGGTGTATCAAAATACGTTTATTTCATTTCTGCGGGCGCTTTTGTCTCCGCTGTCACTGCGGAGGCAAATGTCGCATCCAGCGGTGAACTTGTGTAGCAAAATGTGTTTTTTATCATCTCCAATGGTCGTTTTTTTCTCAGCAGCAACCGCGGTGATAAAAAACGCATCCGCGCTGAATCGGTGTAGCAAAATGCGTTTCTTTCATCTCTGCGGGCGCTTTTGTCTCCGCTGGCACTACGGAGGCAAAAAATGCATACAGCGGTGAACTTGTGTAGCAAAATGTGTTTTTTACCATCTCCAATGGTCGTTTTTTTCTCAGCAGCAACCGCGGAGATAACAAACGCATCCGTGCTGAATCGGTGTATCAAAATGCGTTTATTTCATCTCGGCGGGCGCTTTTGTCTCCGCTGTCACTGCGGAGGCAAAAGTCGCATGCAGCGGTGTACTTGTGTAGCAAAATGTGTTTTTTATCATCTCCTATGGTCGTTTTTTTCTCAGCAGCAACCGCGAAGATAAAAAACGCATCCGCGCTGAATCGGGTGTAGCAAAATGCGTTTCTTTCATCTCTGCGGGCGCTTTTGTCTCCGCTGTCACTGCGGTGGCAAAAAAACGCATCCAGCGGTGAACTTGTGTAGCAAAATGTGTTTTTTATCATCTCCAATTGTCGTTTTTTTCCCAGCAGCAACCGCGGAGATAAAAAACGCATCCGCACTGAATCGGTGTATCAAAATGCGTTTATTTCATCTCTGCGGGCGCTTTTGTCTCCGCTGTCACTACGGAGGCAAAAAATGCATACAGCGGTGAACTTGTGTAGCAAAATGTGTTTTTTATTATCTCCAACGGTCGTTTTTTTCTCAGCAGCAACCGCGGAGATAAAAAATTAATCCGCGCTGAATCGGTGTAGCAAAATGCGTTTCTTTCATCTCTGCGGGCGCTTTTGTCTCCGCTGGCACTACGGAGGCAAAAAAATGCATACAGCGGTGAACTTGTGTAGCAAAATGTGTTTTTTTACCATCTCCAATGGTCGTTTTTTTCTCAGCAGCAACGCGGAGATAACAAACGCATCCGTGCTGAATCGGTGTATCAAAATGCGTTTATTTCATCTCTGCGGGCGCTTTTGTTTCCGCTGTCACTACGGAGGCAAAAAATGCATACAGCGGTGAACTTGTGTAGCAAAATGTGTTTTTTACCATCTCCAATGGTCGTTTTTTTCTCAGCAGCAACCGCGGAGTTAAAAAACGCATCCGTGCTGAATCGGTGTATCAAAATGCGTTTATTTCATCTCTGCGGGCGCTTTTGTCTCCGCTGTCACTGCGGAGGCAAATGTCGCATCCAGCGGTGAACTTGTGTAGCAAAATGTGTTTTTTATCATCTCCAATGGTCGTTTTTTTTCTCAGCAGCAACCGCGGTGATAAAAAACGCATCCGCGCTGAATCGGTGTAGCAAAATGCGTTTCTTTCATCTCTGCGGGCGCTTTTGTCTCCGCTGTAACTACGGAGGCAAAAAATGCATACAGCGGTGAACTTGTGTAGCAAAATGAGTTTTTTACCATCTCCAATGGTCGTTTTTTTCTCAGCAGCAACCGCGGAGATAAAAAACGCATCCGTCCTGAATCGGTGTATCAAAATGCGTTTATTTCATCTCTGCGGGGCGCTTTTGTTTCCGCTGTCACTACGGAGGCAAAAAATGCATACAGCGGTGAACTTGTGTAGCAAAATGTGTTTTTTACCATCTCCAATGGTCGTTTTTTTCTCAGCAGCAACCGCGGAGTTAAAAAACGCATCTGCGCTGAATCGGTGTAGCAAATGCGTTTCTTTCATCTCTGCGGGCGCTTTTGTCTCCGCTGTCACTGCGGAGGCAAAAAACGCATCCTGCGGTGAACTTGTGTAACAAAATGTGTTTTTTATCATCTCCTATGGTCGTTTTTTTCTCAGCAGTAACCGCGGAGATAAAAAACGCATCCGCGCTGAATCGGTTTATCAAAATGCGTTTATTTCATCTGTGCGGGCGCTTTTGTCTCCGCTGTCGCTGCGCAGGCAAAAAACGCATCCAGCGGTGAACTTGTGTAGCAAAATGTGTTTTTTTATCATCTCCTATGGTCGTTTTTTTCTCAGCAGCAACCGCGGAGATAAAAAACGCATCCGCGCTGAATCGGTGTATCAAAATTGCGTTTATTTCATCTCTCCGGGCTCTTTTGTCTCCGCTGTCACTACGGAGGCAAAAAATGCATACAGCGGTGAACTTGTGTAGCAAAAGTGTTTTTCATCATCTCCAATGGTCGTTTTTTACTCAGCAGCAACCGCGAAGATAAAAAACGCATCCGCGCTGAATCGGTGTATCAAAATGCGTTTCTTTCATCTCTGCGACCGCTTTTGTCTCCGCTGTCACTGCGAAGGCAAAAAGTCTCATCCAGCGGTCAACTTGTGTTGCAAAATGTGTTTTTTATTATCTCCAATGGTCGTTTTTTTCTCAGCAGCAACCGCGGAGATAAAAAATTAATCCGCGCTGAATCGGTGTATCAAAATAAGTTTATTTCATTTCTGCGGGCGCTTTTGTCTCCGCTGTCACTGCGGAGGCAAATGTCGCATCCAGCGGTGAACTTGTGTAGCAAAATGTGTTTTTTATCATCTCCAATGGTCGTTTTTTTCTCAGCAGCAACCGCGGAGATAACAAACGCATCCGTGCTGAATCGGTGTATCAAAATGCGTTTATTTCATCTCTGCGGGCGCTTTTGTTTCCGCTGTCACTACGGAGGCAAAAAATGCATACAGCGGTGAACTTGTGTAGCAAAATGTGTTTTTTACCATCTCCAATGGTCGTTTTTTTCTCAGCAGCAACCGCGGAGTTAAAGAACGCATCTGCGCTGAATCGGTGTAGCAAAATGCGTTTCTTTCATCTCTGCGGGCGCTTTTGTCTCCGCTGTCACTGCGGAGGCAAAAAACGCATCCAGCGGTGAACTTGTGAAGCAAAATGTGTTTTTTATCATCTCCTATGGTCGTTTTTTTCTCAGCAGTAACCGCGGAGATAAAAAACGCATCCGCGCTGAATCGGTTTATCAAAATGCGTTTATTTCATCTGTGCGGGCGCTTTTGTCTCCGCTGTCGCTGCGCAGGCAAAAAACGCATCCAGCGGTGAACTTGTGTAGCAAAATGTGTTTTTTATCATCTCCTATGGTCGTTTTTTTTCTCAGCAGCAACCGCGGAGATAAAAAACGCATCCGCGCTGAATCGGTGTATCAAAATTGCGTTTATTTCATCTCTCCGGCGCGTTTGTCTCCGCTGTCACTACGGAGGCAAAAAATGCATACAGCGGTGAACTTGTGTAGCAAAATGTGTTTTTCATCATCTCCAATGGTCGTTTTTTACTCAGCAGCAACCGCGAAGATAAAAAACGCATCCGCGCTGAATCGGTGTATCAAAATGCGTTTCTTTCATCTCTGCGACCGCTTTTGTCTCCGCTGTCACTGCGAAGGCAAAAGTCTCATCCAGCGGTCAACTTGTGTTGCAAAATGTGTTTTTTACCATCTCCAATGGTCGTTTTTTTCTCAGCAGCAACCGCGGAGTTGAAAAACGCATCTGCGCTGAATCGGTGTATCAAAATGCGTTTATTTCATCTCTGCGGGCGCTTTTGTCTCCGCTGTCACTGCGGAGGCAAAAGTCGCATCCAGCGGTGAACTTGTGTAGCAAAATGTGTTTTTTATCATCTCCTATGGTCGTTTTTTCTCAGCAGCAACCGCGGAGATAAAAAACGCATCCGCGCTGAATCGGTGTTTCAAAATGCGTTTATTTCATCTCTGCGGGCGCTTTTGTCTCCGCTGTCACTGCGGAGGCAAAAAACGCATCCAGCGGTGAACTTGTGTAGCAAAATGTGTTTTTTACAATCTCCAATGGTCGTTTTTTTCTCAGCAGCAACCGCGGAGATAAAAACGCATTCGCGCTGAATCGGTGTATCAAAATGCGTTTATTTCATCTCTGCGGGCGCTTTTGTCTCCGCTGTCACTGCGGAGGCAAAAAACGCATCCAGCGGTGAACTTGTGTAGCAAAATGTGTTTTTATCATCTCCTATGGTCGTTTTTTTCTCAGCAGCAACCGTGGAGATAAAAAACGCATGCGCGCTGAATCGGTTTATCAAAATGCGTTTATTTCATCTCTGCGGGCGCTTTTGTCTCCGCTGTCACTGCGAAGTCAAAAGTCGCATCCAGCGGTGAACTTGTGTAGCAAAATGTGTTTTTTACCATCTCCGATGGTCGTTTTTTTTGTCAACAGCAAGCGCGGAGATAAAATACGCATCCGCGCTGAATCGGTGTATCAAAATGCGTCTATTTCAACTCTGCGGGCGCTTTTGTCTTCGCTGTCACTGCGAAGGCAAAAGTCGCATCCAGCGGTGAACTTGTGTAGCAAAATGTGTTTTTTACCATCTCCAATGGTCGTTATGTTCTCTGCAGCAACCGCGGAGATATAAAACGCATCCGCGCTGAATCGGTGTAGCAAAATGCGTTTATTTCATCTCTGCGGGCGCTTTTGTCTCCGCTGTCACTGCGAAGGCAAAAGTCGCATCCAGCGGTGAACTTGTGTAGCAAAATGTGTTTTTTACCATCTCCGATAGTCGTTTTTTTTGTCAACAGCAACCGCGGAGATAAAATACGCATCCGCGCTGAATCGGTGTAGCAAAATGAGTTTATTTCATCTCTGCGACCGCTTTTGTCTCCGCTGTCACTGCGAAGGCAAAAGTCTCATCCAGCGGTCAACTTGTGTAGCAAAATGTGTTTTTTACCATCTTCAATGGTCGTTTTTATCTCAGCAGCAACCGCGGAGATAAAAAACGCATCCACGCTGAATCGGTTTATCAAAATGCGTTTATTTCAACTCTGCGGGCGCTTTTGTCTCCGCCGTCACTACGGAGGCAAAAAATGCATACAGCGGTGAACTTGTGTAGCAAAATGTGTTTTTTATTATCTCCAATGGTCGTTTTTTTCTCAGCAGCAACCGCGGAGATAAAAAATTAATCCGCGCTGAATCGGTGTATCAAAATACGTTTATTTCATTTCTGCGGGCGCTTTTGTCTCCGCTGTCACTGCGGAGGCAAATGTCGCATCCAGCGGTGAACTTGTGTAGCAAAATGTGTTTTTTATCATCTCCAATGGTCGTTTTTTTCTGAGCAGCAACCGCGGTGATAAAAAACGCATCCGCGCTGAATCGGTGTAGCAAAATGCGTTTCTTTCATCTCTGCGGGCGCTTTTGTCTCCACTGGCACTACGGAGGCAAAAAATGCATACAGCGGTGAACTTGTGTAGCAAAATGTGCTTTTTACCATCTCCAATGGTCGTTTTTTTCTCAGCAGCAACCGCGGAGATAACAAACGCATCCGTGCTGAATCGGTGTATCAAAATGCGTTTCTTTCATCTCTGCGGGCGCTTTTGTCTCCACTGGCACTACGGAGGCAAAAAATGCATACAGCGGTGAACTTGTGTAGCAAAATGTGCTTTTTACCATCTCCAATGGTCGTTTTTTTCTCAGCAGCAACCGCGGAGATAACAAACGCATCCGTGCTGAATCGGTGTATCAAAATGCGTTTATTTCATCTCTGCGGGCGCTTTTGTCTCCGCTGTCACTGCGGAGGCAAAAGTCGCATGCAGCGGTGAACTTGTGTAGCAAAATGTGTTTTTTATCATCTCCTATGGTCGTTTTTTTTCTCAGCAGCAACCGCGAAGATAAAAAACGCATCCGCGCTGAATCGGTGTAGCAAAATGCGTTTCTTTCATCTCTGCGGGCGCTTTTGTCTCCGCTGTCACTGCGGAGGCAAAAAACGCATCCAGCGGTGAACTTGTGAAGCAAAATGTGTTTTTTATCATCTCCTATGGGCGTTTTTTTCTCAGCAGTAACCGCGGAGATAAAAAACGCATCCGCGCTGAATCGGTTTATCAAAATGCGTTTATTTCATCTGTGCGGGCGCTTTTGTCTCCGCTGTCGCTGCGCAGGCAAAAAACGCATCCAGCGGTGAACTTGTGTAGCAAAATGTGTTTTTTATCATCTCCTATGGTCGTTTTTTTCTCAGCAGCAACCGCGGAGATAAAAAACGCATCCGCGCTGAATCGGTGTATCAAAATTGCGTTTATTTCATCTCTGCGGGCGCTTTTGTCTCCGCTGTCACTGCGGATGCAAAAGACGCATCCAGCGGTGAACTTGTGTAGGAAAATGTGTTTTTTATCATCTCCTATGGTTGTTTTTTTCTCAGCAATAACCGCGGAGATAAAAAACGCATCCGCGCTGAATCGGTGTATCAAAATGCGTTTATTTCATCTCTGCGGGCGCTTTTGTCTCCGCTGTCACTACGGAGGCAAAAAATGCATACAGCGGTGAACTTGTGTAGCAAAATGTGTTTTTTATTATCTCCAATGGTCGTTTTTTTCTCAGCAGCAACCGCGGAGATAAAAAATTAATCCGCGCTGAATCGGTGTATCAAAATACGTTTATTTCATTTCTGCGGGCGCTTTTGTCTCCGCTGTCACTGCGGAGGCAAATGTCGCATCCAGCGGTGAACTTGTGTAGCAAAATGTGTTTTTTATCATCTCCAATGGTCGTTTTTTTCTCAGCAGCAACCGCGGTGATAAAAAACGCATCCGCGCTGAATCGGTGTAGCAAAATGCGTTTCTTTCATCTCTGCGGGCGCTTTTGTCTCCGCTGGCACTACGGAGGCAAAAAATGCATACAGCGGTGAACTTGTGTAGCAAAATGTGTTTTTTACCATCTCCAATGGTCGTTTTTTTCTCAGCAGCAACCGCGGAGATAACAAACGCATCCGTGCTGAATCGGTGTATCAAAATGCGTTTATTTCATCTCGGCGGGCGCTTTTGTCTCCGCTGTCACTGCGGAGGCAAAAGTCGCATGCAGCGGTGAACTTGTGTAGCAAAATGTGTTTTTTATCATCTCCTATGGTCGTTTTTTTCTCAGCAGCAACCGCGAAGATAAAAAACGCATCCGCGCTGAATCGGTGTAGCAAAATGCGTTTCTTTCATCTCTGCGGGCGCTTTTGTCTCCGCTGTCACTGCGGTGGCAAAAAACGCATCCAGCGGTGAACTTGTGTAGCAAAATGTGTTTTTTATCATCTCCAATTGTCGTTTTTTTCCCAGCAGCAACCGCGGAGATAAAAAACGCATCCGCACTGAATCGGTGTATCAAAATGCGTTTATTTCATCTCTGCGGGCGCTTTTGTCTCCGCTGTCACTACGGAGGCAAAAAATGCATACAGCGGTGAACTTGTGTAGCAAAATGTGTTTTTTATTATCTCCAACGGTCGTTTTTTTCTCAGCAGCAACCGCGGAGATAAAAAATTAATCCGCGCTGAATCGGTGTATCAAAATGCGTTTCTTTCATCTCTGCGGGCGCTTTTGTCTCCGCTGGCACTACGGAGGCAAAAAAT
Organism: Cerceris rybyensis; assembly: GCA_910591515.1. NCBI lineage: Eukaryota > Metazoa > Arthropoda > Insecta > Hymenoptera > Crabronidae > Cerceris > Cerceris rybyensis. The sequence goes on from CAJUXP010000096.1 coordinate 67,195, forward strand.
GCATACAGCGGTGAACTTGTGTAGCAAAATGTGTTTTTTACCATCTCCAATGGTCGTTTTTTTCTCAGCAGCAACCGCGGAGATAACAAACGCATCCGTGCTGAATCGGTGTATCAAAATGCGTTTATTTCATCTCTGCGGGCGCTTTTGTTTCCGCTGTCACTACGGAGGCAAAAAATGCATACAGCGGTGAACTTGTGTAGCAAAATGTGTTTTTTACCATCTCCAATGGTCGTTTTTTTCTCAGCAGCAACCGCGGAGTTAAAAAACGCATCCGTGCTGAATCGGTGTATCAAAATGCGTTTATTTCATCTCTGCGGGCGCTTTTGTCTCCGCTGTCACTGCGGAGGCAAATGTCGCATCCAGCGGTGAACTTGTGTAGCAAAATGTGTTTTTTATCATCTCCAATGGTCGTTTTTTTCTCAGCAGCAACCGCGGTGATAAAAAACGCATCCGCGCTGAATCGGTGTAGCAAAATGCGTTTCTTTCATCTCTGCGGGCGCTTTTGTCTCCGCTGGCACTACGGAGGCAAAAAATGCATACAGCGGTGAACTTGTGTAGCAAAATGAGTTTTTTACCATCTCCAATGGTCGTTTTTTTCTCAGCAGCAACCGCGGAGATAACAAACGCATCCGTGCTGAATCGGTGTATCAAAATGCGTTTATTTCATCTCTGCGGGCGCTTTTGTTTCCGCTGTCACTACGGAGGCAAAAAATGCATACAGCGGTGAACTTGTGTAGCAAAATGTGTTTTTTACCATCTCCAATGGTCGTTTTTTTCTCAGCAGCAACCGCGGAGTTAAAAAACGCATCTGCGCTGAATCGGTGTAGCAAAATGCGTTTCTTTCATCTCTGCGGGCGCTTTTGTCTCCGCTGTCACTGCGGAGGCAAAAAACGCATCCAGCGGTGAACTTGTGAAGCAAAATGTGTTTTTTATCATCTCCTATGGTCGTTTTTTTCTCAGCAGTAACCGCGGAGATAAAAAACGCATCCGCGCTGAATCGGTTTATCAAAATGCGTTTATTTCATCTGTGCGGGCGCTTTTGTCTCCGCTGTCGCTGCGCAGGCAAAAAACGCATCCAGCGGTGAACTTGTGTAGCAAAATGTGTTTTTTATCATCTCCTATGGTCGTTTTTTTCTCAGCAGCAACCGCGGAGATAAAAAACGCATCCGCGCTGAATCGGTGTATCAAAATTGCGTTTATTTCATCTCTCCGGGCTCTTTTGTCTCCGCTGTCACTACGGAGGCAAAAAATGCATACAGCGGTGAACTTGTGTAGCAAAATGTGTTTTTCATCATCTCCAATGGTCGTTTTTTACTCAGCAGCAACCGCGAAGATAAAAAACGCATCCGCGCTGAATCGGTGTATCAAAATGCGTTTCTTTCATCTCTGCGACCGCTTTTGTCTCCGCTGTCACTGCGAAGGCAAAAGTCTCATCCAGCGGTCAACTTGTGTTGCAAAATGTGTTTTTTATTATCTCCAATGGTCGTTTTTTTCTCAGCAGCAACCGCGGAGATAAAAAATTAATCCGCGCTGAATCGGTGTATCAAAATAAGTTTATTTCATTTCTGCGGGCGCTTTTGTCTCCGCTGTCACTGCGGAGGCAAATGTCGCATCCAGCGGTGAACTTGTGTAGCAAAATGTGTTTTTTATCATCTCCAATGGTCGTTTTTTTCTCAGCAGCAACCGCGGAGATAACAAACGCATCCGTGCTGAATCGGTGTATCAAAATGCGTTTATTTCATCTCTGCGGGCGCTTTTGTTTCCGCTGTCACTACGGAGGCAAAAAATGCATACAGCGGTGAACTTGTGTAGCAAAATGTGTTTTTTACCATCTCCAATGGTCGTTTTTTTCTCAGCAGCAACCGCGGAGTTAAAGAACGCATCTGCGCTGAATCGGTGTAGCAAAATGCGTTTCTTTCATCTCTGCGGGCGCTTTTGTCTCCGCTGTCACTGCGGAGGCAAAAAACGCATCCAGCGGTGAACTTGTGAAGCAAAATGTGTTTTTTATCATCTCCTATGGTCGTTTTTTTCTCAGCAGTAACCGCGGAGATAAAAAACGCATCCGCGCTGAATCGGTTTATCAAAATGCGTTTATTTCATCTGTGCGGGCGCTTTTGTCTCCGCTGTCGCTGCGCAGGCAAAAAACGCATCCAGCGGTGAACTTGTGTAGCAAAATGTGTTTTTTATCATCTCCTATGGTCGTTTTTTTCTCAGCAGCAACCGCGGAGATAAAAAACGCATCCGCGCTGAATCGGTGTATCAAAATTGCGTTTATTTCATCTCTCCGGGCGCTTTTGTCTCCGCTGTCACTACGGAGGCAAAAAATGCATACAGCGGTGAACTTGTGTAGCAAAATGTGTTTTTCATCATCTCCAATGGTCGTTTTTTACTCAGCAGCAACCGCGAAGATAAAAAACGCATCCGCGCTGAATCGGTGTATCAAAATGCGTTTCTTTCATCTCTGCGACCGCTTTTGTCTCCGCTGTCACTGCGAAGGCAAAAGTCTCATCCAGCGGTCAACTTGTGTTGCAAAATGTGTTTTTTATTATCTCCAATGGTCGTTTTTTTCTCAGCAGCAACCGCGGAGATAAAAAATTAATCCGCGCTGAATCGGTGTATCAAAATACGTTTATTTCATTTCTGCGGGCGCTTTTGTCTCCGCTGCCACTGCGGAGGCAAATGTCGCATCCAGCGGTGAACTTGTGTAGCAAAATGTGTTTTTTATCATCTCCAATGGTCGTTTTTTTCTCAGCAGCAACCGCGGTGATAAAAAACGCATCCGCGCTGAATCGGTGTAGCAAAATGCGTTTCTTTCATCTCTGCGGGCGCTTTTGTCTCCGCTGGCACTACGGACGCAAAAAATGCATACAGCGGTGAACTTATGTAGCAAAATGTGTTTTTTACCATCTCCAATGGTCGTTTTTTTCTCAGCAGCAACCGCGGAGTTGAAAAACGCATCTGCGCTGAATCGGTGTATCAAAATGCGTTTATTTCATCTCTGCGGGCGCTTTTGTCTCCGCTGTCACTGCGGAGGCAAAAGTCGCATCCAGCGGTGAACTTGTGTAGCAAAATGTGTTTTTTATCATCTCCTATGGTCGTTTTTTCTCAGCAGCAACCGCGGAGATAAAAAACGCATCCGCGCTGAATCGGTGTTTCAAAATGCGTTTATTTCATCTCTGCGGGCGCTTTTGTCTCCGCTGTCACTGCGGAGACAAAAAACGGATCCAGCGGTGAACTTGTGTAGCAAAATGTGTTTTTTATCATCTCCAATGGTCGTTTTTTTCTCAGCAGCAGCCGCGGAGATAAAAAACGCATACGCGCTGAATCGGTGTAGCAAAATGCGTTTATTTCATCTCTGCGGGCGCTTTTGTCTCCGCTGTCACTGCGAAGGCAAAAGTCGCATCCAGCGGTGAACTTTTGTAGCAAAATGTGTTTTTTACCATCTCCAATGGTCGTTTTTTTTTTCAGCAACAACCGCGTAGATAAAAAACGCATCCGCGCTGAATCGGTGTATCAAAATGCGTTTATTTCATCTCTACGGGCGCTTTTGTCTCCGCTGTCACTGCGGAGGCAAAAAACGCATCCAGCGGTGAACTTGTGTAGCAAAATGTGTTTTTTACCATCTCCAATGGTCGTTTTTTTCTCAACAGCAACCGCGGAGATAAAAAACGCATCCGCGCTGAAGCGGAGTAGCAAAATGCGTTTATTTCATCTCTGCGGGCGCTTTTGTCTCCGCTGTCAATGCGAAGGCAAAAGTCTCATCCAGCGGTCAACTTGTGTAGGAAAATGTGTTTTTTATCATCTCCAATGGTGGTTTTTTTCTCAGCAGCAGCCGCGGAGATAAAAAAGGCATCCGCGCTGAATCGGTGTAGCAAAATGCGTTTATTTCATCTCTGCGACGGCTTTTGTCTCCGCTGTCACTGCGAAGGCAAAAGTCTCATCCAGCGGTCAACTTGTGTAGCAAAATTGTGTTTTTTACCATCTGCAATGGTCGTTTTTTTCTCAGCATCAACCGCGGAGATAAAAAACGCATCCGCGCTGAATCGGTGTAGCAAAATGCGTTTATTTCATCTCTGCGGGCGCTTTTGTCTCCGCTGTCAATGCGAAGGCAAAAGTCTCATCCAGCGGTGAACTTGTGTAGCAAAATGTGTTTTTTATCATCTTCAATGGTCGTTTTTTTCTCAGCAACACCCGCGTAGATAAAAAACGCATCCACGCTGAATCGGAGTATCAAAATGCGTTTATTTCATCTCTACGGGCGCTTTTGTCTCCGCTGTCACTGCGGAGGCAAAAAACGCATCCAGCGGTGAACTTGTGTAGCAAAATGTGTTTTTTATCATCTCCTATGGTCGTTTTTTTCTCAGCAGCAACCGTGGAGATAAAAAACGCATGCGCGCTGAATCGGTTTATCAAAATGCGTTTATTTCATCTCTGCGGGCGCTTTTGTCTCCGCTGTCACTGCGGAGGCAAAAAACGCATCCAGCGGTGAACTTGTGTAGCAAAATGTGTTTTTTACAATCTCCAATGGTCGTTTTTTTCTCAGCAGCAACCGCGGAGATAAAAAACGCATTCGCGCTGAATCGGTGTATCAAAATGCGTTTATTTCATCACTGCGGGCGCTTTTGTCTCCGCTGTCACTGCGGAGGCAAAAAACGCATCCAGCGGTGAACTTGTGTAGCAAAATGTGTTTTTTATCATCTCCTATGGTCGTTTTTTTCTCAGCAGCAACCGTGGAGATAAAAAACGCATGCGCGCTGAATCGGTTTATCAAAATGCGTTTATTTCATCTCTGCGGGCGCTTTTGTCTTCGCTGTCACTGCGAAGTCAAAAGTCGCATCCAGCGGTGAACTTGTGTAGCAAAATGTGTTTTTTACCATCTCCGATGGTCGTTTTTTTTGTCAACAGCAAGCGCGGAGATAAAATACGCATCCGCGCTGAATCGGTGTATCAAAATGCGTCTATTTCAACTCTGCGGGCGCTTTTGTCTTCGCTGTCACTGCGAAGGCAAAAGTCGCATCCAGCGGTGAACTTGTGTAGCAAAATGTGTTTTTTACCATCTCCAATGGTCGTTATGTTCTCTGCAGCAACCGCGGAGATATAAAACGCATCCGCGCTGAATCGGTGTAGCAAAATGCGTTTATTTCATCTCTGCGGGCGCTTTTGTCTCCGCTGTCACTGCGAAGGCAAAAGTCGCATCCAGCGGTGAACTTGTGTAGCAAAATGTATTTTTCATCATCTCCAATGGTCGTTTTTTCTCAGCAGCGACCGCGGAGATAAAAAACGCATCCGCGCTGAATCGGTTTATCAAAATGCGTTTTTTTCATCTCTGCGGGCTCTATAGTCTCCGCTGTCACTGCGGAGGCAAAAGTCTCATCCAGCGGTGAACTTGTGTAGCAAAATGTGTTTTTTATCATCTCCAATGGTCGTTTTTTTCTCAGCAGTAACCGCGGAGATAAAAAACGCATCCGCGCTGAATCGGTTTATCAAAATGCGTTTATTTCATCTCTGCGGGCGCTTTTGTCTCCGCTGTCACTGCGAAGGCAAAAGTCGCATCCAGCGGTGAACTTGTGTAGCAAAATGTGTTTTTTACCATCTCCGATAGTCGTTTTTTTTGTCAACAGCAACCGCGGAGATAAAATACGCATCCGCGCTGAATCGGTGTAGCAAAATGAGTTTATTTCATCTCTGCGACCGCTTTTGTCTCCGCTGTCACTGCGAAGGCAAAAGTCTCATCCAGCGGTCAACTTGTGTAGCAAAATGTGTTTTTTACCATCTTCAATGGTCGTTTTTATCTCAGCAGCAACCGCGGAGATAAAAAACGCATCCACGCTGAATCGGTTTATCAAAATGCGTTTATTTCAACTCTGCGGGCGCTTTTGTCTCCGCTGTCACTGCGAAGGCAAAAGTCGCATCCAGCGGTGAACTTGTGTAGCAAAATGTGTTTTTTATCATCTTCAATGGTCGTTTTTATCTCAGCAGCAACCGCGGAGATAAAAAACGCATTCGCGCTGAATCGGTGTATCAAAATGCGTTTATTTCATCTCTGCGGGCGCTTTTGTCTCCGCTGTCACTGCGGAGGCAAAAAACGCATCCAGCGGTGAACTTGTGTAGCAAAATGTGTTTTTTATCATCTCCAATGGTCGTTTTTTTCTCAGCAGCAACCGCGGAGATAAAAAACGCATCCGCGCTGAATCGGTGTAGCAAAACGCGTTTATTTCATCTCTGCGGGCGCTTTTGTCTCCGCTGTCACTGCGGAGGCAAAAAACGAATCCAGCGGTGAACTTGTGTAGCAAAATGTGTTTTTTACCATCTCCAATGGTCGTTTTTTTCTCAGCAGCAACCGCGCAGATAAAAAACGCATTCGAGCTGAATCGGTGTATCAAAATGCGTCTATTTCAACTCTGCGGGCGCTTTTGTCTTCGCTGTCACTGCGAAGGCAAAAGTCGCATACAGCGGTGAACTTGTGTAGCAAAATGTGTTTTTTATCATCTCCAATTGTCGTTTTTTTCTCAGCAGCAACCGCGGAAATAAAAAACTCATTCGCGCTGAATCGGTGTATCAAAATGCGTTTATTTCATCTCTGCGGGCGCTTTTGTCTCCGCTGTCACTGCGAAGGCAAAAGCTGCATCCAGCGGTGAACTTGTGTAGCAAAATGTGTTTTTTATCATCTCCAATGGTCGTTTTTTTCTCAGCAGCAACCACGGAGATAAAAAACGCATCCGCGCTGAATCGGTGTATCAAAATGCGTTTATTTCATCTCTGCGGGCGCTTTTGTCTCCGCTGTCACTGCGGGGGCAAAAAACGCATCCAGCGGTGAACTTGTGTAGCAAAATGTGTTTTTTACCATCTCCAATGGTCGTTTTTTTCTCAGCAGCAACCGCGGAGATAAAAAACGCATCCGCGCTCAATCGGTGTAGCAAAATGCGTTTCTTTCATCTCTGCGGGCGCTTTTGTCTCCGCTGTCACTGCGGAGGCAAAAAACGCATCCAGCGGTGAACTTGTGAATCAAAATGTGTTTTTTATCATCTCCTATGGTCGTTTTTTTCTCAGCAGTAACCGCGGAGATACAAAACGCATCCGCGCTGAATCGGTTTATCAAAATGCGTTTATTTCATCTCTGCGGGCGCTTTTGTCTCCGCTGTCACTACGGAGGCAAAAAATGCATACAGCGGTGAACTTGTGTAGCAAAATGTGTTTTTTATCATCTCCTATGGTCGTTTTTTTCTCAGCAACAACCGCAGAGATAAAAAACGCATCCGCGCTGAATCGGTGTATCAAAATGCGTTTATTTCATCTCTGCGGGCGCTTTTGTCTCCGCTGTCACTGCGGAGGCAAAAGTCGCATCCAGCGTTGAACTTGTGTAGCAAAATGTGTTTTTTATTATCTCCAATGATCGTTTTTTTCTCAGCAGCAACCGCGGAGATAAAAAACGCATCCGCGCTGAATCGGTGTATCAAAATGCGTTTATTTCATCTCTGCGGGCGCTTTTGTCTCCGCTGTCACTGCGGAGGCAAAAAACGCATCCAGCGGTGAACTTGTGTAGCAAAATGTGTTTTTTTATCATCTCCAATGGTCGTTTTTTTCTCAGCAGCAACCGCGGAGATAAAAAATTAATCCGCGCTGAATCGGTGTATCAAAATGCGTTTATTTCATCTCTGCGGGCGCTTTTGTCTCCGCTGTCACTGCGGAGGCAAATGTCGCATCCAGCGGTGAACTTGTGTAGCAAAATGTGTTTTTAATCATCTCCAATGGTCGTTTTTTTCTCAGCAGCAACCGCGGAGATAAAAAATTAATCCGCGCTGAATCGGTGTATCAAAATACGTTTATTTCATTTCTGCGAGCGCTTTTGTCTCCGCTGTCACTGCGGAGGCAAAAGTCGCATGCAGCGGTGAACTTGTGTAGCAAAATGTGTTTTTTATCATCTCCTATGGTCGTTTTTTTCTCAGCAGCAACCGCGAAGATAAAAAACGCATCCGCGCTGAATCGGTGTAGCAAAATGCGTTTATTTCATCTCTGCGGGCGCTTTTGTCTCCGCTGTCACTGCGGAGGCAAAAGTCGCATCCAGCGGTGAACTTGTGTAGCAAAATGTGTTTTTTATCATCTCCTATGGTTGTTTTTTTCTCAGCAATAACCGCGGAGATAAAAAACGCATCCGCGCTGAATCGGTGTATCAAAATGCGTTTATTTCATCTCTGCGGGCGCTTTTGTCTCCGCTGTCACTACGGAGGCAAAAAATGCATACAGCGGTGAAATTGTGTAGCAAAATGTGTTTTTTACCATCTCCAATGGTCGTTTTTTTCTCAGCAGCAACCGCGGAGATAAAAAACGCATCTGCGCTTCATCGGTGTATCAAAATGCGTTTATTTCATATCTGCGGGCGCTTTTGTCTCCGCTGTCACTGCGGAGGCAAATGTCGCATACAGCGGTGAACTTGTGTAGCAAAATGTGTTTTTTATCATCTCCTATGGTCGTTTTTTTCTCAGCAACAACCGCGGAGATAAAAAACGCATCCGCGCTGAATCGGTGTATCAAAATGCGTTTATTTCATCTCTGCGGGCGCTTTTGTCTCCGCTGTCACTACGGAGGCAAAAAATGCATACAGCGGTGAACTTGTGTAGCAAACTGTGTTTTTTACCATCTCCAATGGTCGTTTTTTTCTCAGTAGCAACCGCGGAGATAAAAAACGCATCTGCGCTGAATCGGTGTAGCAAAATGCGTTTATTTCATCTCTGCGGGCGCTTTTGTCTCCGCTGTCACTGCGAAGGCAAAAGTCGCACCCAGCGGTGAACTTGTGTAGCAAAACGTGTTTTTTACCATCTCCAATGGTCGTTTTTTTCTCAGCAGCAACCGCGGAGATAAAAAACGCATCCGCGCTGAATCGGTGTAGCAAAACGCGTTTATTTCATCTCTCCGGGCGCTTTTGTCTCCGCTGTCACTACGGAGGCAAAAAATGCATACAGCGGTGAACTTGTGTAGCAAAATGTGTTTTTATCATCTCCAATGGTCGTTTTTTACTCAGCAGCAACCGCGAAGATAAAAAACGCATCCGCGCTGAATCGGTGTATCAAAATGCGTTTCTTTCATCTCTGCGACCGCTTTTGTCTCCGCTGTCACTGCGAAGGCAAAAGTCTCATCCAGCGGTCAACTTGTGTTGCAAAATGTGTTTTTTATTATCTCCAATGGTCGTTTTTTTCTCAGCAGCAACCGCGGAGATAAAAAATTAATCCGCGCTGAATCGGTGTATCAAAATACGTTTATTTCATTTCTGCGGGCGCTTTTGTCTCCGCTGTCACTGCGGAGGCAAATGTCGCATACAGCGGTGAACTTGTGTAGTATAATGTGTTTTTTATCATCTCCAATGGTCGTTTTTTTCTCAGCAGCAACCGCGGTGATAAAAAACGCATCCGCGCTGAATCGGTGTAGCAAAATGCGTTTCTTTCATCTCTGCGGGCGCTTTTGTCTCCGCTGGCACTACGGAGGCAAAAAATGCATACAGCGGTGAACTTATGTAGCAAAATGTGTTTTTTACCATCTCCAATGGTCGTTTTTTTCTCAGCAGCAACCGCGGAGTTGAAAAACGCATCTGCGCTGAATCGGTGTATCAAAATGCGTTTATTTCATCTCTGTGGGCGCTTTTGTCTCCGCTGTCACTGCGAAGGCAAAAGTCGCATCCAGCGGTGAACTTGTGTAGCAAAACGTGTTTTTTACCATCTCCAATGGTCGTTTTTTTTTCAGCAACAACCGCGTAGATAAAAAACGCATCCGCGCTGAATCGGTGTATCAAAATGCGTTTATTTCATCTCTCCGGGCGCTTTTGTCTCCGCTGTCACTACGGAGGCAAAAAATGCATACAGCGGTGAACTTGTGTAGCAAAATGTGTTTTTATCATCTCCAATGGTCGTTTTTTACTCAGCAGCAACCGCGAAGATAAAAAACGCATCCGCGCTGAATCGGTGTATCAAAATGCGTTTCTTTCATCTCTGCGACCGCTTTTGTCTCCGCTGTCACTGCGAAGGCAAAAGTCTCATCCAGCGGTCAACTTGTGTTGCAAAATGTGTTTTTTATTATCTCCAATGGTCGTTTTTTTCTCAGCAGCAACCGCGGAGATAAAAAATTAATCCGCGCTGAATCGGTGTATCAAAATACGTTTATTTCATTTCTGCGGGCGCTTTTGTCTCCGCTGTCACTGCGGAGGCAAATGTCGCATCCAGCTGTGAACTTGTGTAGTATAATGTGTTTTTTATCATCTCCAATGGTCGTTTTTTTCTCAGCAGCAACCGCGGTGATAAAAAACGCATCCGCGCTGAATCGGTGTAGCAAAATGCGTTTCTTTCATCTCTGCGGGCGCTTTTGTCTCCGCTGGCACTACGGAGGCAAAAAATGCATACAGCGGTGAACTTATGTAGCAAAATGTGTTTTTTACCATCTCCAATGGTCGTTTTTTTCTCAGCAGCAACCGCGGAGTTGAAAAACGCATCTGCGCTGAATCGGTGTATCAAAATGCGTTTATTTCATCTCTGTGGGCGCTTTTGTCTCCGCTGTCACTGCGAAGGCAAAAGTCGCATCCAGCGGTGAACTTGTGTAGCAAAACGTGTTTTTTACCATCTCCAATGGTCGTTTTTTTTTCAGCAACAACCGCGTAGATAAAAAACGCATCCGCGCTGAATCGGTGTATCAAAATGCGTTTATTTCATCTCTGCGGGCGCTTTTGTCTCCGCTGTCACTGCGGAGGCAAAAAACGCATCCAGCGGTGAACTTGTGTAGCAAAATGTGTTTTTACCATCTCCAATGGTCGTTTTTTTCTCAGCCGCAACCGCGGAGATAAAAAACGCATCCGCGCTGAATCGGTGTAGCAAAATGCGTTTATTTCATCTCTGCGACCGCTTTTGCCTCCGCTGTCACTGCGAAGGCAAAAGTCTCATCCAGCGGTCAACTTGTGTAGCAAAATGTGTTTTTTATCATCTCCAATGGTCGTTTTTTTCTCAGCAGCAGCCGCGGAGATAAAAAACGCATCCGCGCTGAATCGGTGTATCAAAATGCGTTTATTTCATCTCTGCGGGCGCTGTTGTCTCCGCTGTCACTGCGGAGGCAAAAAACGCATCCAGCGGTGAACTTGTGTAGCAAAATGTGTTTTTTATCATCTCCAATGGTCGTTTTTTTCTCAGCAGCAACCGCGGAGATAAAAAACGCATCCGCGCTGAATCGGTGTTTCAAAATGCGTTTATTTCATCTCTGCGGGCGCTTTTGTCTCCGCTGTCACTGCGGAGGCAAAAAACGCATCCAGCGGTGAACTTGTGTAGCAAAATGTGTTTTTTTATCATCTCCAATGGTCGTTTTTTTCTCAGCAGCAACCGCGGAGATAAAAAATTAATCTGCGCTGAATCGGTGTAGCAAAATGCGTTTATTTCATCTCTGCGGGCGCTTTTGTCTCCGCTGTCACTGCGAAGGCAAAAGTCGCATCCAGCGGTGAACTTGTGTAGCAAAACGTGTTTTTTACCATCTCCAATGGTCGTTTTTTTCTCAGCAGCAACCGCGGAGATAAAAAACGCATCCGCGCTGAATCGGTGTAGCAAAACGCGTTTATTTCATCTCTCCGGGCGCTTTTGTCTCCGCTGTCACTACGGAGGCAAAAAATGCATACAGCGGTGAACTTGTGTAGCAAAATGTGTTTTTATCATCTCCAATGGTCGTTTTTTACTCAGCAGCAACCGCGAAGATAAAAAACGCATCCGCGCTGAATCGGTGTATCAAAATGCGTTTCTTTCATCTCTGCGACCGCTTTTGTCTCCGCTGTCACTGCGAAGGCAAAAGTCTCATCCAGCGGTCAACTTGTGTTGCAAAATGTGTTTTTTATTATCTCCAATGGTCGTTTTTTTCTCAGCAGCAACCGCGGAGATAAAAAATTAATCCGCGCTGAATCGGTGTATCAAAATACGTTTATTTCATTTCTGCGGGCGCTTTTGTCTCCGCTGTCACTGCGGAGGCAAATGTCGCATCCAGCGGTGAACTTGTGTAGTATAATGTGTTTTTTATCATCTCCAATGGTCGTTTTTTTCTCAGCAGCAACCGCGGTGATAAAAAACGCATCCGCGCTGAATCGGTGTAGCAAAATGCGTTTCTTTCATCTCTGCGGGCGCTTTTGTCTCCGCTGGCACTACGGAGGCAAAAAAATGCATACAGCGGTGAACTTGTGTAGCAAAATGTGTTTTTTACCATCTCCAATGGTCGTTTTTTTCTCAGCAGCAACCGCGGAGTTGAAAAACGCATCTGCGCTGAATCGGTGTATCAAAATGCGTTTATTTCATCTCTGTGGGCGCTTTTGTCTCCGCTGTCACTGCGAAGGCAAAAGTCGCATCCAGCGGTGAACTTGTGTAGCAAATCGTGTTTTTTACCATCTCCAATGGTCGTTTTTTTTTCAGCAACAACCGCGTAGATAAAAAACGCATCCGCGCTGAATCGGTGTATCAAAATGCGTTTATTTCATCTCTGCGGGCGCTTTTGTCTCCGCTGTCACTGCGGAGGCAAAAAAACGCATCCAGCGGTGAACTTGTGTAGCAAAATGTGTTTTTACCATCTCCAATGGTCGTTTTTTTTCTCAGCCGCAACCCCGGAGATAAAAAACGCATCCGCGCTGAATCGGTTGTAGCAAAATGCGTTTATTTCATCTCTGCGACCGCTTTTGCCTCCGCTGTCACTGCGAAGGCAAAAGTCTCATCCAGCGGTCAACTTGTGTAGCAAAATGTGTTTTTTATCATCTCCAATGGTCGTTTTTTTCTCAGCAGCAGCCGCGGAGATAAAAAACGCATCCGCGCTGAATCGGTGTATCAAAATGCGTTTATTTCATCTCTGCGGGCGCTGTTGTCTCCGCTGTCACTGCGGAGGCAAAAAACGCATCCAGCGGTGAACTTGTGTAGCAAAATGTGTTTTTTATCATCTCCAATGGTCGTTTTTTTCTCAGCAGCAACCGCGGAGATAAAAAACGCATCCGCGCTGAATCGGTGTTTCAAAATGCGTTTATTTCATCTCTGCGGGCGCTTTTGTCTCCGCTGTCACTGCGGAGGCAAAAAACGCATCCAGCGGTGAACTTGTGTAGCAAAATGTGTTTTTTTATCATCTCCAATGGTCGTTTTTTTCTCAGCAGCAACCGCGGAGATAAAAAATTAATCCGCGCTGAATCGGTGTATCAAAATGCGTTTATTTCATCTCTGCGGGCGCTTTTGTCTCCGCTGTCACTGCGGAGGCAAATGTCGCATCCAGCGGTGAACTTGTGTAGCAAAATGTGTTTTTTATCATATCCAATGGTCGTTTTTTTCTCAGCAGCAACCGCGGAGATAAAAAATTAATCCGCGCTGAATCGGTGTATCAAAATACGTTTATTTCATTTCTGCGGGCGCTTTTGTCTCCGCTGTCACTGCGGAGGCAAAAGTCGCATGCAGCGGTGAACTTGTGTAGCAAAATGTGTTTTTTATCATCTCCTATGGTCGTTTTTTTTCTCAGCAGCAACCGCGAAGATAAAAAACGCATCCGCGCTGAATCGGTGTAGCAAAATGCGTTTATTTCATCTCTGCGGGCGCTTTTGTCTCCGCTGTCACTGCGGAGGCAAAAGTCGCATCCAGCGGTGAACTTGTGTAGCAAAATGTGTTTTTTTATCATCTCCTATGGTTGTTTTTTTTCTCAGCAATAACCGCGGAGATAAAAAACGCATCCGCGCTGAATCGGTGTATCAAAATGCGTTTATTTCATCTCTGCGGGCGCTTTTGTCTCCGCTGTCACTACGGAGGCAAAAAATGCATACAGCGGTGAACTTGTGTAGCAAAATGTGTTTTTTACCATCTCCAATGGTCGTTTTTTTCTCAGCAGCAACCGCGGAGATAAAAAACGCATCTGCGCTTCATCGGTGTATCAAAATGCGTTTATTTCATCTCTGCGGGCGCTTTTGTCTCCGCTGTCACTGCGGAGGCAAATGTCGCATACAGCGGTGAACTTGTGTAGCAAAATGTGTTTTTTATCATCTCCTATGGTCGTTTTTTTCTCTGCAACAACCGCGGAGATAAAAAACGCATCCGCGCTGAATCGGTGTATCAAAATGCGTTTATTTCATCTCTGCGGGCGCTTTTGTCTCCGCTGTCACTACGGAGGCAAAAAATGCATACAGCGGTGAACTTGTGTAGCAAACTGTGTTTTTTACCATCTCCAATGGTCGTTTTTTTCTCAGCAGCAACCGCGGAGATAAAAAACGCATCTGCGCTGAATCGGTGTATCAAAATACGTTTATTTCATTTCTGCGGGCGCTTTTGTCTCCGCTGTCACTGCGGAGGCAAATGTCGCATCCAGCGGTGAACTTGTGTAGCAAAATGTGTTTTTTATCATCTCCAATGGTCGTTTTTTTCCCAGCAGCAACCGCGGTGATAAAAAACGCATCCGCGCTGAATCGGTGTAGCAAAATGCGATTCTTTCATCTCTGCGGGCGCTTTTGTCTCCGCTGGCACTACGGAGGCAAAAAATGCATACAGCGGTGAACTTATGTAGCAAAATGTGTTTTTTACCATCTCCAATGGTCGTTTTTTTCTCAGCAGCAACCGCGGAGTTGAAAAACGCATCTGCGCTGAATCGGTGTATCAAAATGCGTTTATTTCATCTCTGCGGGCGCTTTTGTCTCCGCTGTTACTGCGGAGGCAAAAGTCGCATCCAGCGGTGAACTTGTGTAGCAAAATGTGTTTTTACCATCTCCAATGGTCGTTTTTTTCTCAGCCGCAACCGCGGAGATAAAAAACGCATCCGCGCTGAATTGGTGTAGCAAAATGCGTTTATTTCATCTCTGCGACCGCTTTTGTCTCCGCTGTCACTGCGAAGGCAAAAGTCTCATCCAGCGGTCAACTTGTGTAGCAAAATGTGTTTTTTATCATCTCCAATGGTCGTTTTTTTCTCAGCAGCAGCCGCGGAGATAAAAAACGCATCCGCGCTGAATTGGTGTAGCAAAATGCGTTTATTTCATCTCTGCGACCGCTTTTGTCTCCGCTGTCACTGCGAAGGCAAAAGTCTCATCCAGCGGTCAACTTGTGTTGCAAAATGTGTTTTTTATCATCTCCAATGGTCGTTTTTTTCTCAGCAGCAACCGCGGAGATAAAAAACGCATCCGCGCTGAATCGGTGTATCAAAATGCGTTTCTTTCATCTCTGCGGGCGCTTTTGTCTCCGCTGTCACTGCGAAGGCAAATGTCGCATCCAGCGGTGAACTTGTGTAGCAAAATGTGTTTTTTACCATCTCCAATGGTCGTTTTTTTTCAGCAACAACCGCGTAGATAAAAAACGCATCCGCGCTGAATCGGTGTATCAAAATGCGTTTATTTCATCTCTACGGGTGCTTTTGTCTCCGCTGTCACTGCGGAGGCAAAAAACGCATCCAGCGGTGAACTTGTGTAGCAAAATGTGTTTTTTACCATCTCCAATGGTCGTTTTCTTCTCAGCAGCAACCGCGGAGATAAAAACGCATCCGCGCTGAATCGGTGTAGCAAAACGCGTTTATTTCATCTCTCCGGGCGCTTTTGTCTCCGCTGTCACTACGGAGGCAAAAAATGCATACAGCGGTGAACTTGTGTAGCAAAATGTGTTTTCCATCATCTCCAATGGTCGTTTTTTACTCAGCAGCAACCGCGAAGATAAAAAACGCATCTGCGCTGAATCGGTGTATCAAAATGCGTTTCTTTCATCTCTGCGACCGCTTTTGTCTCCGCTGTCACTGCGAAGGCAAAAGTCTCATCCAGCGGTCAACTTGTGTTGCAAAATGTGAGTTTTATTATCTCCAATGGTCGTTTTTTTCTCAGCAGCAACCGCGGAGATAAAAAATTAATCCGCGCTGAATCGGTGTATCAAAATACGTTTATTTCATTTCTGCGGGCGCTTTTGTCTCCGCTGTCACTGCGGAGGCAAATGTCGCATCCAGCGGTGAACTTGTGTAGTAAAATGTGTTTTTTATCATCTCCAATGGTTGTTTTTTTCTCAGCAGCAACCGCGGTGATAAAAAACGCATCCGCGCTGAATCGGTGTAGCAAAATGCGTTTCTTTCATCTCTGCGGGCGCTTTTGTCTCCGCTGGCACTACGGAGGCAAAAAATGCATACAGCGGTGAACTTATGTAGCAAAATGTGTTTTTTACCATCTCCAATGGTCGTTTTTTTCTCAGCAGCAACCGCGGAGTTGAAAAACGCATCTGCGCTGAATCGGTGTATCAAAATGCGTTTATTTCATCTCTGCGGGCGCTTTTGTCTCCGCTGTCACTGCGAAGGCAAAAGTCGCATCCAGCGGTGAACTTGTGTAGCAAAACGTGTTTTTTACCATCTCCAATGGTCGTTTTTTTTTTCAGCAACAACCGCGTA
This sequence comes from Cerceris rybyensis, assembly GCA_910591515.1. Lineage (NCBI taxonomy): Eukaryota > Metazoa > Arthropoda > Insecta > Hymenoptera > Crabronidae > Cerceris > Cerceris rybyensis. The sequence continues at coordinate 83,572 of CAJUXP010000096.1, forward strand.
GATAAAAAACGCATCCGCGCTGAATCGGTGTATCAAAATGCGTTTATTTCATCTCTACGGGCGCTTTTGTCTCCGCTGTCACTGCGGAGGCAAAAAACGCATCCAGCGGTGAACTTGTGTAGCAAAATGTGTTTTTTACCATCTCCAATGGTCGTTTTGTTCTCAGCAGCAACCGCGGAGATAAAAAACGCATTCGCGCTGTATCGGTGTATCAAAATGCGTTTATTTCATCTCTGCGGGCGCTTTTGTCTCCGCTGTCACTGCGGAGGCAAAAAACGCATCCAGCGGTGAACTTGTGTAGCAAAATGTGTTTTTACCATCTCCAATGGTCGTTTTTTTCTCAGTCGCAACCGCGGAGATAAAAAACGCATCCGCGCTGAATCGGTGTAGCAAAATGCGTTTATTTCATCTCTGCGACCGCTTTTGCCTCCGCTGTCACTGCGAAGGCAAAAGTCTCATCCAGCGGTCAACTTGTGTAGCAAAATGTGTTTTTTATCATCTCCAATGGTCGTTTTTTTCTCAGCAGCAGCCGCGGAGATAAAAAACGCATCCGCGCTGAATCGGTGTATCAAAATGCGTTTATTTCATCTCTGCGGGCGCTGTTGTCTCCGCTGTCACTGCGGAGGCAAAAAACGCATCCAGCGGTGAACTTGTGTAGCAAAATCTGTTTTTTATCATCTCCAATGGTCGTTTTTTTCTCAGCATCAACCGCGGAGATAAAAAACGCATCCGCCCTGAATCGGTGTAGCAAAATGCGTTTATTTCATCTCTGCGGGCGCTTTTGTCTCCGCTGTCACTGCGAAGGCAAAAGACTCATCCAGCGGTGAACTTGTGTAGCAAAATGTGTTTTTTATCATCTTCAATGGTTGTTTTTTTCTCAGCAGCAACCGCGGAGATAAAAAACGCATTCGCGCTGAATCGGTGTATCAAAATGCGTTTATTTCATCTCTGCGGGCGCTTTTGTCTCCGCTGTCACTGCGGAGGCAAAAAACGCATCCAGCGGTGAACTTGTGTAGCAAAATGTGTTTTTTACCATCTCCAATGGTCGCCTTTTTTTTCAGCAGCAACCGCGGAGATAAAAAACGCATCCGCGCTGAATTGGTGTAGCAAAATGCGTTTATTTCATCTCTGCGACCGCTTTTGTCTCCGCTGTCACTGCGAAGGCAAAAGTCTCATCCAGCGGTCAACTTGTGTTGCAAAATGTGTTTTTTATCATCTCCAATGGTCGTTTTTTTCTCAGCAGCAACCGCGGAGATAAAAAACGCATCCGCGCTGAATCGGTGTATCAAAATGCGTTTCTTTCATCTCTGCGGGCGCTTTTGTCTCCGCTGTCACTGCGAAGGCAAATGTCGCATCCAGCGGTGAACTTGTGTAGCAAAATGTGTTTTTTACCATCTCCAATGGTCGTTTTTTTTTCAGCAGCAACCGCGAAGATAAAAAACTCATCCGCGCTGAATCGGTGTAGCAAAATGCGTTTATTTCATCTCTACGGGTGCTTTTGTCTCCGCTGTCACTGCGGAGGCAAAAAACGCATCCAGCGGTGAACTTGTGTAGCAAAATGTGTTTTTTACCATCTCCAATGGTCGTTTTCTTCTCAGCAGCAACCGCGGAGATAAAAAACGCATCCGCGCTGAATCGGTGTATCAAAATGCGTTTCTTTCATCTCTGCGGGCGCTTTTGTCTCCGCTGTCACTGCGAAGGCAAATGTCGCATCCAGCGGTGAACTTGTGTAGCAAAATGTGTTTTTTACCATCTCCAATGGTCGTTTTTTTTCAGCAACAACCGCGTAGATAAAAAACGCATCCGCGCTGAATCGGTGTATCAAAATGCGTTTATTTCATCTCTACGGGTGCTTTTGTCTCCGCTGTCACTGCGGAGGCAAAAAACGCATCCAGCGGTGAACTTGTGTAGCAAAATGTGTTTTTTACCATCTCCAATGGTCGTTTTCTTCTCAGCAGCAACCGCGGAGATAAAAACGCATCCGCGCTGAATCGGTGTAGCAAAACGCGTTTATTTCATCTCTCCGGGCGCTTTTGTCTCCGCTGTCACTACGGAGGCAAAAAATGCATACAGCGGTGAACTTGTGTAGCAAAATGTGTTTTCCATCATCTCCAATGGTCGTTTTTTACTCAGCAGCAACCGCGAAGATAAAAAACGCATCTGCGCTGAATCGGTGTATCAAAATGCGTTTCTTTCATCTCTGCGACCGCTTTTGTCTCCGCTGTCACTGCGAAGGCAAAAGTCTCATCCAGCGGTCAACTTGTGTTGCAAAATGTGTTTTTTATTATCTCCAATGGTCGTTTTTTTCTCAGCAGCAACCGCGGAGATAAAAAATTAATCCGCGCTGAATCGGTGTATCAAAATACGTTTATTTCATTTCTGCGGGCGCTTTTGTCTCCGCTGTCACTGCGGAGGCAAATGTCGCATCCAGCGGTGAACTTGTGTAGTAAAATGTGTTTTTTATCATCTCCAATGGTTGTTTTTTTCTCAGCAGCAACCGCGGTGATAAAAAACGCATCCGCGCTGAATCGGTGTAGCAAAATGCGTTTCTTTCATCTCTGCGGGCGCTTTTGTCTCCGCTGGCACTACGGAGGCAAAAAATGCATACAGCGGTGAACTTATGTAGCAAAATGTGTTTTTTACCATCTCCAATGGTCGTTTTTTTCTCAGCAGCAACCGCGGAGTTGAAAAACGCATCTGCGCTGAATCGGTGTATCAAAATGCGTTTATTTCATCTCTGCGGGCGCTTTTGTCTCCGCTGTCACTGCGAAGGCAAAAGTCGCATCCAGCGGTGAACTTGTGTAGCAAAACGTGTTTTTTACCATCTCCAATGGCCGTTTTTTTTTCAGCAACAACCGCGTAGATAAAAAACGCATCCGCGCTGAATCGGTGTATCAAAATGCGTTTATTTCATCTCTACGGGCGCTTTTGTCTCCGCTGTCACTGCGGAGGCAAAAAACGCATCCAGCGGTGAACTTGTGTAGCAAAATGTGTTTTTTACCATCTCCAATGGTCGTTTTGTTCTCAGCAGCAACCGCGGAGATAAAAAACGCATTCGCGCTGTATCGGTGTATCAAAATGCGTTTATTTCATCTCTGCGGGCGCTTTTGTCTCCGCTGTCACTGCGGAGGCAAAAAACGCATCCAGCGGTGAACTTGTGTAGCAAAATGTGTTTTTACCATCTCCAATGGTCGTTTTTTTCTCAGTCGCAACCGCGGAGATAAAAAACGCATCCGCGCTGAATCGGTGTAGCAAAATGCGTTTATTTCATCTCTGCGACCGCTTTTGCCTCCGCTGTCACTGCGAAGGCAAAAGTCTCATCCAGCGGTCAACTTGTGTAGCAAAATGTGTTTTTTATCATCTCCAATGGTCGTTTTTTTTCTCAGCAGCAGCCGCGGAGATAAAAAACGCATCCGCGCTGAATCGGTGTATCAAAATGCGTTTATTTCATCTCTGCGGGCGCTGTTGTCTCCGCTGTCACTGCGGAGGCAAAAAACGCATCCAGCGGTGAACTTGTGTAGCAAAATCTGTTTTTTATCATCTCCAATGGTCGTTTTTTTTCTCAGCATCAACCGCGGAGATAAAAAACGCATCCGCCCTGAATCGGTGTAGCAAAATGCGTTTATTTCATCTCTGCGGGCGCTTTTGTCTCCGCTGTCACTGCGAAGGCAAAAGACTCATCCAGCGGTGAACTTGTGTAGCAAAATGTGTTTTTTATCATCTTCAATGGTTGTTTTTTTCTCAGCAGCAACCGCGGAGATAAAAAACGCATTCGCGCTGAATCGGTGTATCAAAATGCGTTTATTTCATCTCTGCGGGCGCTTTTGTCTCCGCTGTCACTGCGGAGGCAAAAAACGCATCCAGCGGTGAACTTGTGTAGCAAAATGTGTTTTTTACCATCTCCAATGGTCGCCTTTTTTTTCAGCAGCAACCGCGGAGATAAAAAACGCATCCGCGCTGAATTGGTGTAGCAAAATGCGTTTATTTCATCTCTGCGACCGCTTTTGTCTCCGCTGTCACTGCGAAGGCAAAAGTCTCATACAGCGGTCAACTTGTGTTGCAAAATGTGTTTTTTATCATCTCCAATGGTCGTTTTTTTCTCAGCAGCAACCGCGGAGATAAAAAACGCATCCGCGCTGAATCGGTGTATCAAAATGCGTTTCTTTCATCTCTGCGGGCGCTTTTGTCTCCGCTGTCACTGCGAAGGCAAATGTCGCATCCAGCGGTGAACTTGTGTAGCAAAATGTGTTTTTTACCATCTCCAATGGTCGTTTTTTTTTCAGCAGCAACCGCGAAGATAAAAAACTCATCCGCGCTGAATCGGTGTAGCAAAATGCGTTTATTTCATCTCTACGGGTGCTTTTGTCTCCGCTGTCACTGCGGAGGCAAAAAACGCATCCAGCGGTGAACTTGTGTAGCAAAATGTGTTTTTTACCATCTCCAATGGTCGTTTTCTTCTCAGCAGCAACCGCGGAGATAAAAACGCATCCGCGCTGAATCGGTGTAGCAAAACGCGTTTATTTCATCTCTCCGGGCGCTTTTGTCTCCGCTGTCACTGCGGAGGCAAAAAACGCATCCAGCGGTGAACTTGTGTAGCAAAATGTGTTTTTTATCATCTCCTATGGTCGTTTTTTTCTCAGCAGCAACCGCGGAGATAAAAAACGCATCCGCGCTGAATCGGTGTTTCAAAATGCGTTTATTTCATCTCTGCGGGCGCTTTTGTCTCCGCTGTCACTGCGGAGGCAAAAGTCGCATCCAGCGGTGAACTTGTGTAGCAAAATGTGTTTTTTACCATCTCCAATGGTCGCCTTTTTTTCAGCAGCAACCGCGGAGATAAAAAACGCATCCGCGCTGAATTGGTGTAGCAAAATGCGTTTATTTCATCTCTGCGACCGCTTTTGTCTCCGCTGTCACTGCGAAGGCAAAAGTCTCATCCAGCGGTCAACTTGTGTTGCAAAATGTGTTTTTTATCATCTCCAATGGTCGTTTTTTTCTCAGCAGCAACCGCGGAGATAAAAAACGCATCCGCGCTGAATCGGTGTATCAAAATGCGTTTCTTTCATCTCTGCGGGCGCTTTTGTCTCCGCTGTCACTGCGAAGGCAAATGTCGCATCCAGCGGTGAACTTGTGTAGCAAAATGTGTTTTTTATTATCTCCAATGATCGTTTTTTTCTCAGCAGCAGCCGCGGAGATAAAAAACGCATCCGCGCTGAATCGGTGTAGCAAAATGCGTTTATTTCATCTCTGCGGGCGCTTTTGTCTCCGCTGTCACTGCGAAGGCAAAAGTCGCATCCAGCGGTGAACTTGTGTAGCAAAACGTGTTTTTTACCATCTCCAATGGTCGTTTTTTTTTCAGCAACAACCGCGTAGATAAAAAACGCATCCGCGCTGAATCGGTGTATCAAAATGCGTTTATTTCATCTCTACGGGCGCTTTTGTCTCCGCTGTCACTGCGGAGGCAAAAAACGCATCCAGCGGTGAACTTGTGTAGCAAAATGTGTTTTTTACCATCTCCAATGGTCGTTTTTTTCTCAGCAGCAACCGCGGAGATAAAAAACGCATTCGCGCTGTATCGGTGTATCAAAATGCGTTTATTTCATCTCTACGGGCGCTTTTGTCTCCGCTGTCACTGCGGAGGCAAAAAACGCATCCAGCGGTGAACTTGTGTAGCAAAATGTATTTTTACCATCTCCAATGGTCGTTTTTTTCTCAGCCGCAACCGCGGAGATAAAAAACGCATCCGCGCTGAATCGGTGTAGCAAAATGCGTTTATTTCATCTCTGCGACCGCTTTTGCCTCCGCTGTCACTGCGAAGGCAAAAGTCTCATCCAGCGGTCAACTTGTGTAGCAAACTGTGTTTTTTATTATCTCCAATGATCGTTTTTTACTCAGCAGCAACCGCGGAGATAAAAAACGCATCCGCGCTGAATCGGTGTATCAAAATGCGTTTATTTCATCTCTGCGGGCGCTTTTTTCTCCGCTGTCACTGCGGAGGCAAAAAACGGATCCAGCGGTGAACTTGTGTAGCAAAATGTGTTTTTTATCATCTCCAATGGTCGTTTTTTTCTCAGCAGCAGCCGCGGAGATAAAAAACGCATCCGCGCTGAATCGGTGTAGCAAAATGCGTTTATTTCATCTCTGCGGGCGCTTTTGTCTCCGCTGTCACTGCGGAGGCAAAAAACGCATCCAGCGGTGAACTTGTGTAGCAAAATGTGTTTTTTACCATCTCCAATGGTCGTTTTCTTCTCAGCAGCAACCGCGGAGATAAAAACGCATCCGCGCTGAATCGGTGTAGCAAAACGCGTTTATTTCATCTCTCCGGGCGCTTTTGTCTCCGCTGTCACTACGGAGGCAAAAAATGCATACAGCGGTGAACTTGTGTAGCAAAATGTGTTTTTCATCATCTCCACTGGTCGTTTTTTACTCAGCAGCAACCGCGAAGATAAAAAACTCATCCGCGCTGAATCGGTGTAGCAAAATGCGTTTCTTTCATCTCTGCGGGCGCTTTTGTCTCCGCTGTCACTGTGGAGGCAAAAAACGGATCCAGCGGTGAACTTGTGTAGCAAAATGTGTTTTTTATCATCTCCAATGGTCGTTTTTTTCTCAGCAGCAGCCGCGGAGATAAAAAACGCATCCGCGCTGAATCGGTGTAGCAAAATGCGTTTATTTCATCTCTGCGGGCGCTTTTGTCTCCGCTGTCACTGCGAAGGCAAAAGTCGCATCCAGCGGTGAACTTGTGTAGCAAAATGTGTTTTTTACCATCTCCAATGGTCGTATTTTTCTCAGCAGCAACCGCGGAGATAAAAAACGCATCCGCGCTGAATCGGTATATCAAAATGCGTTTATTTCATCTCTGCGACCGCTTTTGCCTCCGCTGTCACTGCGAAGGCAAAAGTCTCATCCAGCGGTCAACTTGTGTAGCAAACTGTGTTTTTTATTATCTCCAATGATCGTTTTTTACTCAGCAGCAACCGCGGAGATAAAAAACGCATCCGCGCTGAATCGGTGTATCAAAATGCGTTTATTTCATCTCTGCGGGCGCTTTTGTCTCCGCTGTCACTGCGGAGGCAAAAAACGGATCCAGCGGTGAACTTGTGTAGCAAAATGTGTTTTTTATCATCTCCTATGGTCGTTTTTTTCTCAGCAGCAACCGCGGAGATAAAAAACGCATCCGCGCTGAATCGGTGTTTCAAAATGCGTTTATTTCATCTCTGCGGGCGCTTTTGTCTCCGCTGTCACTGCGGAGGCAAAAGTCGCATCCAGCGGTGAACTTGTGTAGCAAAATGTGTTTTTTACCATCTCCAATGGTCGCCTTTTTTTCAGCAGCAACCGCGGAGATAAAAAACGCATCCGCGCTGAATTGGTGTAGCAAAATGCGTTTATTTCATCTCTGCGACCGCTTTTGTCTCCGCTGTCACTGCGAAGGCAAAAGTCTCATCCAGCGGTCAACTTGTGTTGCAAAATGTGTTTTTTATCATCTCCAATGGTCGTTTTTTTCTCAGCAGCAACCGCGGAGATAAAAAACGCATCCGCGCTGAATCGGTGTATCAAAATGCGTTTCTTTCATCTCTGCGGGCGCTTTTGTCTCCGCTGTCACTGCGAAGGCAAATGTCGCATCCAGCGGTGAACTTGTGTAGCAAAATGTGTTTTTTATTATCTCCAATGATCGTTTTTTTCTCAGCAGCAGCCGCGGAGATAAAAAAACGCATCCGCGCTGAATCGGTGTAGCAAAATGCGTTTATTTCATCTCTGCGGGCGCTTTTGTCTCCGCTGTCACTGCGAAGGCAAAAGTCGCATCCAGCGGTGAACTTGTGTAGCAAAACGTGTTTTTTACCATCTCCAATGGTCGTTTTTTTTTCAGCAACAACCGCGTAGATAAAAAACGCATCCGCGCTGAATCGGTGTATCAAAATGCGTTTATTTCATCTCTACGGGCGCTTTTGTCTCCGCTGTCACTGCGGAGGCAAAAAACGCATCCAGCGGTGAACTTGTGTAGCAAAATGTGTTTTTACCATCTCCAATGGTCGTTTTTTTCTCAGCCGCAACCGCGGAGATAAAAAACGCATCCGCGCTGAATCGGTGTAGCAAAATGCGTTTATTTCATCTCTGCGACCGCTTTTGCCTCCGCTGTCACTGCGAAGGCAAAAGTCTCATCCAGCGGTCAACTTGTGTAGCAAACTGTGTTTTTTATTATCTCCAATGATCGTTTTTTACTCAGCAGCAACCGCGGAGATAAAAAACGCATCCGCGCTGAATCGGTGTATCAAAATGCGTTTATTTCATCTCTGCGGGCGCTTTTTTCTCCGCTGTCACTGCGGAGGCAAAAAACGGATCCAGCGGTGAACTTGTGTAGCAAAATGTGTTTTTTATCATCTCCAATGGTCGTTTTTTTCTCAGCAGCAGCCGCGGAGATAAAAAACGCATCCGCGCTGAATCGGTGTAGCAAAATGCGTTTATTTCATCTCTGCGGGCGCTTTTGTCTCCGCTGTCACTGCGGAGGCAAAAAACGCATCCAGCGGTGAACTTGTGTAGCAAAATGTGTTTTTTACCATCTCCAATGGTCGTTTACTTCTCAGCAGCAACCGCGGAGATAAAAACGCATCCGCGCTGAATCGGTGTAGCAAAACGCGTTTATTTCATCTCTCCGGGCGCTTTTGTCTCCGCTGTCACTACGGAGGCAAAAAATGCATACAGCGGTGAACTTGTGTAGCAAAATGTGTTTTTCATCATCTCCACTGGTCGTTTTTTACTCAGCAGCAACCGCGAAGATAAAAAACTCATCCGCGCTGAATCGGTGTAGCAAAATGCGTTTCTTTCATCTCTGCGGGCGCTTTTGTCTCCGCTGTCACTGTGGAGGCAAAAAACGGATCCAGCGGTGAACTTGTGTAGCAAAATGTGTTTTTTATCATCTCCAATGGTCGTTTTTTTCTCAGCAGCAGCCGCGGAGATAAAAAACGCATCCGCGCTGAATCGGTGTAGCAAAATGCGTTTATTTCATCTCTGCGGGCGCTTTTGTCTCCGCTGTCACTGCGAAGGCAAAAGTCGCATCCAGCGGTGAACTTGTGTAGCAAAATGTGTTTTTTACCATCTCCAATGGTCGTATTTTTCTCAGCAGCAACCGCGGAGATAAAAAACGCATCCGCGCTGAATCGGTATATCAAAATGCGTTTATTTCATCTCTGCGACCGCTTTTGCCTCCGCTGTCACTGCGAAGGCAAAAGTCTCATCCAGCGGTCAACTTGTGTAGCAAACTGTGTTTTTTATTATCTCCAATGATCGTTTTTTACTCAGCAGCAACCGCGGAGATAAAAAACGCATCCGCGCTGAATCGGTGTATCAAAATGCGTTTATTTCATCTCTGCGGGCGCTTTTGTCTCCGCTGTCACTGCGGAGGCAAAAAACGGATCCAGCGGTGAACTTGTGTAGCAAAATGTGTTTTTTATCATCTCCAATGGTCGTTTTTTTCTCAGCAGCAGCCGCGGAGATAAAAAACGCATCCGCGCTGAATCGGTGTAGCAAAATGCGTTTATTTCATCTCTGCGGGCGCTTTTGTCTCCGCTGTCACTGCGGAGGCAAAAAACGCATCCAGCGGTGAACTTGTGTAGCAAAATGTGTTTTTTACCATCTCCAATGGTCGTTTTCTTCTCAGCAGCAACCGCGGAGATAAAAACGCATCCGCGCTGAATCGGTGTAGCAAAACGCGTTTATTTCATCTCTACGGGCGCTTTTGTCTCCGCTGTCACTACGGAGGCAAAAAATGCATACAGCGGTGAACTTGTGTAGCAAAATGTGTTTTTCATCATCTCCACTGGTCGTTTTTTACTCAGCAGCAACCGCGAAGATAAAAAACTCATCCGCGCTGAATCGGTGTAGCAAAATGCGTTTCTTTCATCTCTGCGGGCGCTTTTGTCTCCGCTGTCACTGCGGAGGCAAAAAACGGATCCAGCGGTGAACTTGTGTAGCAAAATGTGTTTTTTATCACCTCCAATGGTCGTTTTTTTCTCAGCAGCAGCCGCGGAGATAAAAAACGCATCCGCGCTGAATCGGTGTAGCAAAATGCGTTTATTTCATCTCTGCGGGCGCTTTTGTCTCCGCTGTCACTGCGAAGGCAAAAGTCGCATCCAGCGGTGAACTTGTGTAGCAAAATGTGTTTTTTACCATCTCCAATGGTCGTTTTTTTTTCAGCAACAACCGCGTAGATAAAAAACGCATCCGCGCTGAATCGGTGTATCAAAATGCGTTTATTTCATCTCTACGGGCGCTTTTGTCTCCGCTGTCACTGCGGAGGCAAAAAACGCATCCAGCGGTGAACTTGTGTAGCAAAATGTGTTTTTTACCATCTCCAATGGTCGTTTTTTTCTCAACAGCAACCGCGGAGATAAAAAACGCATCCGCGCTGAATCGGAGTAGCAAAATGCGTTTATTTCATCTCTGCGGGCGCTTTTGTCTCCGCTGTCAATGCGAAGGCAAAAGTCTCATCCAGCGGTCAACTTGTGTAGGAAAATGTGTTTTTTATCATCTCCAATGGTGGTTTTTTTCTCAGCAGCAGCCGCGGAGATAAAAAAGGCATCCGCGCTGAATCGGTGTAGCAAAATGCGTTTATTTCATCTCTGCGACCGCTTTTGTCTCCGCTGTCACTGCGAAGGCAAAAGTCTCATCCAGCGGTCAACTTGTGTAGCAAAATTGTGTTTTTTACCATGTGCAATGGTCGTTTTTTTCTCAGCATCAACCGCGGAGATAAAAAACGCATCCGCGCTGAATCGGTGTAGCAAAATGCGTTTATTTCATCTCTGCGGGCGCTTTTGTCTCCGCTGTCACTGCGAAGGCAAAAGTCTCATCCAGCGGTGAACTTGTGTAGCAAAATGTGTTTTTTATCATCTTCAATGGTCGTTTTTATCTCAGCAGCAACCGCGGAGATAAAAAACGCATTCGCGCTGAATCGGTGTATCAAAATGCGTTTATTTCATCTCTGCGGGCGCTTTTGTCTCCGCTGTCACTGCGGAGGCAAAAAACGCATCCAGCGGTGAACTTGTGTAGCAAAATGTGTTTTTTATCATCTCCTATGGTCGTTTTTTTCTCAGCAGCAACCGCGGAGATAAAAAACGCATCCGCGCTGAATCGGTTTATCAAAATGCGTTTATTTCATCTCTGCGGGCGCTTTTGTCTCCGCTGTCACTGCGAAGTCAAAAGTCGCATCCAGCGGTGAACTTGTGTAGCAAAATGTGTTTTTTACCATCTCCAATGGTCGTTTTTTTTGTCAACAGCAACCGCGGAGATAAAATACGCATCCGCGCTGAATCGGAGTAGCAAAATGCGTTTATTTCATCTCTGCGGGCGCTTTTGTCTCCGCTGTCACTGCGGAGGCTAAAAACGCATCCAGCGGTGAACTTGTGTAGCAAAATGTCTTTTTCACCGTCTCCAATGGTCGTTTTTTTCAGCAGCAACCACGGAAATAAAAAACGCATCCGCACTGAATCGGTGTATCAAAATGCGCTTATTTCATCTCTGCGGGCGCTTTTGTCTCCGCTGTCACTGCGGAGGCAAAAAACGCATCCAGCGGTGAAATTGTGTAGCAAAATGTGTTTTTTACCATCTCCAATGGTCGTTTTTTCTCAGCAGGAACCGCGGAGATAAAAAACCCATCCGCGTTGAATCGGTTTATCAAAATGCGTTTATTTCATCTCTGCGGGCGCTTTAGTCTCCGCTGTCACTGCGGAGGCAAAAGTCTCATCCAGCGGTGAACTTGTGTAGCAAAATGTGTTTTTTATCATCTCCAATGGTCGTTTTTTTCTCAGCAGTAACCGCGGAGATAGAAAACGCATCCGCGCTGAATCGGTTTATCAAAATGCGTTTATTTCATCTCTGCGGGCGATTTTGTCTCCGCTGTCACTGCGGAGGCAAAAAACGCATCCAGCGGTGAATTTGTGTAGCAAAATGTGTTTTTTACCATCTCCAATGGTCGTATTTTTCTCAGCAGCAACCGCGGAGATAAAAAACGCATCCGCGCTGAATCGGTATATCAAAATGCGTTTCTTTCATCTCTGCGGGCGCTTTTGTCTCCGCTGTCACTGCGAAGGCAAAAGTCGTATCCAGCGGTGAACTTGTGTAGCAAAATGTGTTTTTTATTATCTCCAATGGTCGCTTTTTCCTCAGCAGCAACCGCGGAGATAAAAAACGCATCCGCGCTGAATTGGTGTATCAAAATGCGTTTATTTCATCTCTGCGGGCGCTTTTGTCTCCGCTGTCACTGCGGAGGCAAAAAACGCATCCAGCGGTAAACTTGTGTAGCAAAATGTGTTTCTTACCATCTCCAATGGTCGTTTTTTTCTCAGCAGCAACCGCGGAGATAAAAAACGCATCCGCGCTGAATCGGTTTATCAAAATGCGTTTTTTTCATCTCTGCACGGCGCTATAGTCTCCGCTGTCACTGCGGAGGCAAAAGTCTCATCCAGCGGTGAACTTGTGTAGCAAAATGTGTTTTTTATCATCTCCAATGGTCGTTTTTTTCTCAGCAGTAACCGCGGATATAAAAAACACATCCGCGCTGAATCGGTTTATCAAAATGCGTTTATTTCATCTGTGCGGGCGCTTTAGTCTCCGCTGTCAATGCGGAGGCAAAAGTCTCATCCAGCGGTGAACTTGTGTAGCAAAATGTATTTTTTACCGTCTCCAATGGTCGTTTTTTTGTCAGCAGTAACCGCGGATATAGAAAACGCATCCGCGCTGAATCGGTTTATCAAAATGCGTTTGTTTCATCTCTGCGGGCGCTTTTGTCTCCGCTGTCACTGCGGAGGCAAAAAACGCATCCAGCGGTGAACTTGTGTAGCAAAATGTGTTTTTTACCATCTCCAATGGTCGTTTTTTTCTCAGCAGCAACCGCGGAGATAAAAACGCATCCGCGCTGAATCGGTGTAGCAAAACGCGTTTATTTCATCTCTCCGGGCGCTTTTGTCTCCGCTGTCACTACGGAGGCAAAAAATGCATACAGCGGTGAACTTGTGTAGCAAAATGTGTTTTTCATCATCTCCAATGGTCGTTTTTAACTCAGCAGCAACCGCGAAGATAAAAAACGCATCCGCGCTGAATCGGTGTATCAAAATGCGTTTCTTTCATCTCTGCGACCGCTTTTGTCTCCGCTGTCACTGCGAAGGCAAAAGTCTCATCCAGCGGTGAACTTGTGTTGCAAAATGTGTTTTTTATTATCTCCAATGGTCGTTTTTCTCTCAGCAGCAACCGCGGAGATAAAAAATTAATCCGCGCTGAATCGGTGTATCAAAATACGTTTATTTCATTTCTGCGGGCGCTTTTGTCTCCGCTGTCACTGCGGAGGCAAATGTCGCATCCAGCGGTGAACTTGTGTAGTAAAATGTGTTTTTTATCATCTCCAATGGTTGTTTTTTTCTCAGCAGCAACCGCGGTGATAAAAAACGCATCCGCGCTGAATCGGTGTAGCAAAATGCGTTTCTTTCATCTCTGCGGGCGCTTTTGTCTCCGCTGGCACTACGGAGGCAAAAAATGCATACAGCGGTGAACTTATGTAGCAAAATGTGTTTTTTACCATCTCCAATGGTCGTTTTTTTCTCAGCAGCAACCGCGGAGTTGAAAAACGCATCTGCGCTGAATCGGTGTAGCAAAATGCGTTTATTTCATCTCTGCGACCGCTTTTGCCTCCGCTGTCACTGCGAAGGCAAAAGTCTCATCCAGCGGTCAACTTGTGTAGCAAAATGTGTTTTTTATCATCTCCAATGGTCGTTTTTTTCTCAGCAGCAGCCGCGGAGATAAAAAACGCATCCGCGCTGAATCGGTGTATCAAAATGCGTTTATTTCATCTCTGCGGGCGCTGTTGTCTCCGCTGTCACTGCGGAGGCAAAAAACGCATCCAGCGGTGAACTTGTGTAGCAAAATCTGTTTTTTATCATCTCCAATGGTCGTTTTTTTCTCAGCAGCAACCGCGGAGATAAAAAACGCTTCCGCCCTGAATCGGTGTATCAAAATGCGTTTATTTCATCTCTACGGGCGCTTTTGTCTCCGCTGTCACTGCGGAGGCAAAAAACGCATCCAGCGGTGAACTTGTGTAGCAAAATGTGTTTTTTACCATCTCCAATGGTCGTTTTTTTCTCAACAGCAACCGCGGAGATAAAAAACGCATCCGCGCTGAATCGGAGTAGCAAAATGCGTTTATTTCATCTCTGCGGGCGCTTTTGTCTCCGCTGTCAATGCGAAGGCAAAAGTCTCATCCAGCGGTCAACTTGTGTAGGAAAATGTGTTTTTTATCATCTCCAATGGTGGTTTTTTTCTCAGCAGCAGCCGCGGAGATAAAAAAGGCATCCGCGCTGAATCGGTGTAGCAAAATGCGATTATTTCATCTCTGCGACCGCTTCTGTCTCCGCTGTCACTGCGAAGGCAAAAGTCTCATCCAGCGGTCAACTTGTGTAGCAAAATTGTGTTTTTTACCATCTGCAATGGTCGTTTTTTTCTCAGCATCAACCGCGGAGATAAAAAACGCATCCGCGCTGAATCGGTGTAGCAAAATGCGTTTATTTCATCTCTGCGGGCGCTTTTGTCTCCGCTGTCACTGCGAAGGCAAAAGTCTCATCCAGCGGTGAACTTGTGTAGCAAAATGTGTTTTTTATCATCTTCAATGGTCGTTTTTTTCTCAGCAGCAACCGCGGAGATAAAAAACGCATTCGCGCTGAATCGGTGTATCAAAATGCGTCTATTTCATCTCTGCGGGCGCTTTTGTCTCCGCTGTCACTGCGGAGGCAAAAAACGCATCCAGCGGTGAACTTGTGTAGCAAAATGTGTTTTTTATCCTCTCCTATGGTCGTTTTTTTCTCAGCAGCAACCGCGGAGATAAAAAACGCATCCGCGCTGAATCGGTGTTTCAAAATGCGTTTATTTCATCTCTGCGGGCGCTTTTGTCTCCGCTGTCACTGCGGAGGCAAAAGTCGCATCCAGCGGTGAACTTGTGTAGCAAAATGTGTTTTTTACCATCTCCAATAGTCGTTTTTTTCTCAGCAGCAACCGCGGAGATAAAAAACGCATTCGCGCTGTATCGGTGTATCAAAATGCGTTTATTTCATCTCTGCGGGCGCTTTTGTCTCCGCTGTCACTGCGGAGGCAAAAAACGCATCCAGCGGTGAACTTGTGTAGCAAAATGTGTTTTTTACCATCTCCAATGGTCGCCTTTTTTTTCAGCAGCAACCGCGGAGATAAAAAACGCATCCGCGCTGAATTGGTGTAGCAAAATGCGTTTATTTCATCTCTGCGACCGCTTTTGTCTCCGCTGTCACTGCGAAGGCAAAAGTCTCATCCAGCGGTCAACTTGTGTTGCAAAATGTGTTTTTTATCATCTCCAATGGTCGTTTTTTTCTCAGCAGCAGCCGCGGAGATAAAAAACGCATCCGCGCTGAATCGGTGTTTCAAAATGCGTTTATTTCATCTCTGCGGGCGCTTTTGTCTCCGCTGTCACTGCGGAGGCAAAAGTCGCATCCAGCGGTGAACTTGTGTAGCAAAATGTGTTTTTTATTATCTCCAATGATCGTTTTTTTCTCAGCAGCAGCCGCGGAGATAAAAAACGCATCCGCGCTGAATCGGTGTAGCAAAATGCGTTTATTTCATCTCTGCGGGCGCTTTTGTCTCCGCTGTCACTGCGAAGGCAAAAGTCGCATCCAGCGGTGAACTTGTGTAGCAAAACGTGTTTTTTACCATCTCCAATGGTCGTTTTTTTTTCAGCAACAACCGCGTAGATAAAAAACGCATCCGCGCTGAATCGGTGTATCAAAATGCGTTTATTTCATCTCTACGGGCGCTTTTGTCTCCGCTGTCACTGCGGAGGCAAAAAACGCATCCAGCGGTGAACTTGTGTAGCAAAATGTGTTTTTTACCATCTCCAATGGTCGTTTTTTTCTCAGCAGCAACCGCGGAGATAAAAAACGCATTCGCGCTGTATCGGTGTATCAAAATGCGTTTATTTCATCTCTGCGGGCGCTTTTGTCTCCGCTGTCACTGCGGAGGCAAAAAACGCATCCAGCGGTGAACTTGTGTAGCAAAATGTGTTTTTACCATCTCCAATGGTCGTTTTTTTCTCAGCCGCAACCGCGGAGATAAAAAACGCATCCGCGCTGAATCGGTGTAGCAAAATGCGTTTATTTCATCTCTGCGACCGCTTTTGCCTCCGCTGTCACTGCGAAGGCAAAAGTCTCATCCAGCGGTCAACTTGTGTAGCAAACTGTGTTTTTTATTATCTCCAATGATCGTTTTTTACTCAGCAGCAACCGCGGAGATAAAAAACACATCCGCGCTGAATCGGTGTATCAAAATGCGTTTATTTCATCTCTGCGGGCGCTTTTGTCTCCGCTGTCACTGCGGAGGCAAAAAACGCATCCAGCGGTAAACTTGTGTAGCAAAATGTGTTTCTTACCATCTCCAATGGTCGTTTTTTTCTCAGCAGCAACCGCGGAGATAAAAAACGCATCCGCGCTGAATCGGTGTAGCAAAATGCGTTTATTTCATCTCTGCGACCGCTTTTGCCTCCGCTGTCACTGCGAAGGCAAAAGTCTCATCCAGCGGTCAACTTGTGTAGCAAACTGTGTTTTTTATTATCTCCAATGATCGTTTTTTACTCAGCAGCAACCGCGGAGATAAAAAACGCATCCGCGCTGAATCGGTGTAGCAAAATGCGTTTATTTCATCTCTGCGGGCGCTTTTGTCTCCGCTGTCACTGCGAAGGCAAAAGTCTCATCCAGCGGTGAACTTGTGTAGCAAAATGTGTTTTTTATCATCTTCAATGGTCGTTTTTTTCTCAGCAGCAACCGCGGAGATAAAAAACGCATTCGCGCTGAATCGGTGTATCAAAATGCGTCTATTTCATCTCTGCGGGCGCTTTTGTCTCCGCTGTCACTGCGGAGGCAAAAAACGCATCCAGCGGTGAACTTGTGTAGCAAAATGTGTTTTTTATCCTCTCCTATGGTCGTTTTTTTCTCAGCAGCAACCGCGGAGATAAAAAACGCATCCGCGCTGAATCGGTGTTTCAAAATGCGTTTATTTCATCTCTGCGGGCGCTTTTGTCTCCGCTGTCACTGCGGAGGCAAAAGTCGCATCCAGCGGTGAACTTGTGTAGCAAAATGTGTTTTTTATTATCTCCAATGATCGTTTTTTTCTCAGCAGCAGCCGCGTAGATAAAAAACGCATCCGCGCTGAATCGGTGTATCAAAATGCGTTTATTTCATCTCTACGGGCGCTTTTGTCTCCGCTGTCACTGCGGAGGCAAAAAACGCATCCAGCGGTGAACTTGTGTAGCAAAATGTGTTTTTTACCATCTCCAATAGTCGTTTTTTTCTCAGCAGCAACCGCGGAGATAAAAAACGCATTCGCGCTGTATCGGTGTATCAAAATGCGTTTATTTCATCTCTGCGGGCGCTTTTGTCTCCGCTGTCACTGCGGAGGCAAAAAACGCATCCAGCGGTGAACTTGTGTAGCAAAATGTGTTTTTTACCATCTCCAATGGTCGCCTTTTTTTTCAGCAGCAACCGCGGAGATAAAAAACGCATCCGCGCTGAATTGGTGTAGCAAAATGCGTTTATTTCATCTCTGCGACCGCTTTTGTCTCCGCTGTCACTGCGAAGGCAAAAGTCTCATCCAGCGGTCAACTTGTGTTGCAAAATGTGTTTTTTATCATCTCCAATGGTCGTTTTTTTCTCAGCAGCAGCCGCGGAGATAAAAAACGCATCCGCGCTGAATCGGTGTTTCAAAATGCGTTTATTTCATCTCTGCGGGCGCTTTTGTCTCCGCTGTCACTGCGGAGGCAAAAAACGCATCCAGCGGTGAATTTGTGTAGCAAAATATGTTTTTTATCATCTCCAATGGTCGTTTTTTTCTCAGCAGCAACCGCAGAGATAAAAAACGCATCCGCGCTGAATCGGTGTATCAAAATGCGTTTATTTCATCTCTGCGGGCGCTTTTGTCTCCGCTGTCACTGCGGCGGCAAAAAACGCATCCAGCGGTGAACTTGTGTAGCAAAATGTGTTTTTTATCATCTCCAATGGTCGCTTTTTTCTCAGCAGCAACCGCGGAGATAAAAAACGCATCCGCGCTGAATCGGTGTATCAAAAAGCGTTTATTTCTTCTCTGCGGGCGCTTTTGTCTCCGCTATCACTACCGAGGCAAAAAACGCATCCAGCGGTGAACTTGTGTAGCAAAATATGTTTTTTATCATCTCCAATGGTCGTTTTTTTCTCAGCAGCAACGGCGGAGATAAAAAACGCATCCGCGCTGAATCGGCGTATCAAAATGCGTTTATTTCATCTCTGCTGGCGCTTTTGTCTCCGCTGTCACTGCGGAGGCAAAAAACGCATCCAGCGGTGAACTTGTGTAGCAAATTGTGTTTTTTATCATCTCCAATGGTCGTTTTTTTCTCAGCAGCAACCGCGGAGATAAAAAACGCATCCGCTCTGAATCGGTGTAGCAAAATGCGTTTCTTTCATCTCTGCGGGCGCTTTTGTCTCCGCTGTCGCTGCGGAGGCAAAAGACGCATCCACCGGTGAACTTGTGTAGCAAAATGTGTTTTTCATCATCTCCAATGGTCGTTTTATCCTCAGCAGCAACCATGGAGATAAAAAACGCAGCCGCTCTGAATCGGTGTATCAAAATGCGTTTATTTCAACTCTGCGGACGCTTTTGTCTCCGCTGTCACTGCGGAGGCAAAAAACGCATCCAGCGGTGAACTTGTGTAGCAAAATGTGTTTTTTATCATCTCCAATGGTCGTTTTTTTCTCAACAGCAACCGCGGAGATAAAAAACGCGTCCGCGCTGAATTGGTGTAGCAAAATGCGTTTCTTTCATCTCTGAGGGCGCTT